>VXBT01006100.1:371143-425030 GCA_013400235.1 Oriolus oriolus
CACCGCCGGCATCGCCCTGGCATCGTCCTGGCGCCGCCGGCTCCGCCCTGGCACCGTCCTGGCATTGTGCAGCATTGCCCTGGCACCAACTTGGCACCGTCCTGGCACTGCCCAGCATCACCCTGGCACCGTCGTGGCATCACTGGCATCGCCCTGGCACCGAGCTGGCCTTGCTCTGGCACTGCCCTGGCACCATTCTGGCCCCACCTGCATTGCCTGGCTTTGCCCTGGCATCACCCAGCACCACTGCAATGCCCAGCAGCAGCTGTCACCACCTGGCACCAGTGAGCATCACCCTGGCACTGACTCGTCAGCACCTGGCAGTGCTGATCATTGCCCTGGCACTGACTTGGCAGCACCTGGCACCGCCCTGTCATCACTCTGGCACTGACCTGGCAGCACCTGACACTGCCCTGTCCCCCCTCTGGCACTGCCCTGCATCACTGCAGCGTTGTCCAGCATTGCCCAGCATCACCTGGTACCAAGCCTGAACTGCCCTGGTTTCACCCGGCAGCAGCCCGGCACTGCCCCAGCACAACCCCAGCACTTCCTTGGCATTGCCTTGGCATCACTCCTGCATTGCTCCAGCACTGACCAACAGCTTCAGGGAGACTCTACAGGACCTGTTCATTTCCCTCCACATAATTAATACAAACACAATTTATTAAATGCATACATTGCTTTCCATTTTTAATCCAATTAATTATTCAGGGTGAGTACTTTATTAGGCTGTTTGTCTTCTCTCCATCCCCCTTGGGCTGGGTCTCTCATATTTATCACCAGAGGGATGGAGCACAATCATTTCTGCAGAGAAATACTTGTCTGGGGACTGGTTCTGGGTTTATGCTGCGTGGGCAGGTTTTCAAGTAAAGTCAAATTTTTCTTCTTCCAGAAATAGAGGTGGGGCACATGACACAAAAGTTTTGTGTTGGAAAGTTGAAATCCAGTTCATCACTCAGTGTTTTTAAAGCAATTTGTTGGTCTGTGGTGCTTCATGTGACTTTTATCTCAGTGCATTCACATAAATCAGGGAATCATTTAGATTGGAAAAAACCTTTCAGATCATCAATTTCAACTGTTCAGCCCAGCACTGCCAAGTCCACCGCTAAATCATGTCCCCAAGTGCCACACCTACAAGTCTTTTAAATACCTCTGGGGATGGTGACTCTACCCCTTCCTTGGGCAGCATGTTTCTGTGCTTGACAACCCTTTTAGTGAAGATTTTTGTCCTAATATCCTAATTTCCACATCCCTTGGTGCAACTTGAGGCCATTTCCTCTCATCCGGACACTTGTTACCTGAGAAGAGACCGACACACACCCTGCTCACTAGACCCTCCTTTCAGGTGGTTATAGAGAGTGATAAGATCTCCCCTGAGCCTCCTTTTCTTCAGACTAAACAACCCCAGCTCCTTCAGCTGCACTCACAACACTTGTGCTCCAGACCCTTCACCAGCTCCACTGCCCTTTTCTGGACACACACGTCGATCTGTGAATATCACTGAAGTGTGCAAAATAACTACTTTCTCCCTGAGCAAGTTGTTCTTGCTTTTCTAGTGCAGACTCCAAAGTGGCCATAAATTGTCTGTTTCTGAATTAGGTTAAAAGCCACCAGATTGGGAAACAGTTTGGTGGGATACTTCTGTCAGCAGTGCTAGGTGACAGCAAACTTGGGCAGACTCAGCTGCACAGAGTTCAGGGGGCTTCTCTGTGAATTTCATCTGGCCTTCCTACACTTTGAGACACATTTCAAGAGAAGCAATTGAAAAAAAAAAAGGATCAGGAATTAAAATGCATACAACTGTTGATATATTTTGACAGAGTCTCTCAGTTTGTTTCCTGTGTAAGTTCAGTATGTTTTTTCAACAGCTTTATGAAACATGTTTGCTTAAAGCCACTTGGGCACAACTCTTTCCCTGAAGAGAAAGGTTTCTGAAATGCTTCTAAGGGTCACGGTGGAAATAATTTTTCAGCAGAGGATTGTGAGGATTTCCATGCCAGGGCAGCCATAGAAGGGGCATCATCTTGCAACATCTTGTTCCCACAAATACTAGGTGATTTCCAGAGGGTCCCTTCCAACTAAGCTATTCCTAACTGTTTGTCCCCTTCCCATAGCTCTGTTCTGCTGCTTCTGGGAGGTGTTGCTCATTCTCCGTGCCTGTTAAAGTTCATGGGACCTGAATAATTCAGTGCTGCCCTTTCCCAGACTGAGTCCAAAAACCCTACAGCCAAGGGAGTTTTGGAGAGTTATTTCCCAGAAACAGTGTTGAAAACACCAGTCCTTTCAAGAGCTCTAAAACAGCCACAGCAATGACCCTTCTCAGCTGGGCTGCCCAAAAATGCCCACAGAGAATAGCTGAGGGGTCTGACACCTCAACAAGGAAGCAAAATGGTCCAAACACCAAAACTGAGTTTCAAAGGAAAGCGAGCTGCCCCAGCTTTATGCTTATGAAGCATTAAATAACCAGTGCCAGCCTTGCTTACACATTATACATCTCCTTAAGGAAAGTTAAATATGCTTGGTAGCTTGCTCTAGAGAGATCAGCAAAGATTTATTCTTTCTTTTAAACACATAGTAGAATGGCCTTGGTATATATATAATCACTAACCCATAAAACCTTAAGGGGAATTTTTATCCCAGAGACTCATTTCTGTCCTTAATGATTTAGTAGTAAAACTACAATCAGGCTTGGGACACATGGGATTATAAAAAAAGATTTAAAACATTTTTTAAAATGCCTAATGACACAGTCTCTTAAAATATTTTGAGAAAGGAATGCTGGAATCCTTTGAAGTGACTTTCAATTAAGCTTTTAAATGAATTAGGATGTTATTTCTGCATAACAGCTAGACCATAAATTTAGTTTCTAATTAAATACTGTGTGAAAACTTCATGTCACACGTCACTGCTTGCAAATTTATTCGCTGCTGGATTTGACTGAAGTTACTTAGTGAGATGCTCTTTTCTCCTTCTCAGGGGCGTAGCAACTTCCCTCTGGGAAATCAAAAGAAAGCTGCCACATTATTCCTCAAAGGGTTAATCAAATTCATTTTTACTGGACCATTTTCAGTCATATCATATTTTAAGGAAAATATGAGCAGCTTTCACTGTTTTGTCATAGAAGCTAAGGAGCAGATAATGCCAAGTCCTACTGGCAGCATTATGGGGCAATGCATTTTTAATAATTACACAGTATTTCAGGTATAACTATTTCTCTGAACATTAGGCCTGATAGCTCTTTTGTCCCTGTCCTTTCTTACCCTTTATTCCCCCATCTCTCTAAGCATCTCCTCAATTTCTTCACCTAATTTAAATTAAAATGCCGTATTTCTGGCTGTAAAAATAACCCTACCCTTTTCATTTTGTTCTCTCTGCTCTGATTCCAAATGACATCAGTTCAAAGCAAAAAGTTATTGGACACTTGAACTTTTTTTTCCAAGGTAAGCCTTAAGTATTCCCAGCATTTAGTGATGACCAGTTAAATGAATAAGGTTAATAGTTCACTGGGACAGAAAGAACATAAATTCCTTCCTTTCCTTCATAATTTGGTGACAGTTATCACCAGACAATCACCTGAGGCTGGTTTTTGAGCTGCTTAGGTAAAGAAATGTGTCTCTCTATGAGCCAAGCTGATGTGGTTCTTTCCCCTGGGCCATCATTTTAAGCCTTGTGACTGTCTGGCCAACAACGTGAGTGCAGTGTGGGCAGGAGCATGGCATGGGGCGAGGGACACGGCACAACACAATCCCTGCCCCTGCCTCTTGCAACTCCCTATTCAGAAGTAAATCACCACCTTAAGACAGCATTGCAGAATTACTTGACCCAACACACCAGCCTGCAGCCTTCTCCAAAGGTAACTTGGTGATACATTGATAAAGAGCCCATGGAAGCACTGGTAGCACACATTATTTCCCCTGTGTGGAGCAACGCACTACGAACTCTACCCTGTATTTCTGTCTGAGGTGCTCGTGCCATCTCAAGCCTGCAGGGTCTGGGGCACCAAAAACACAGCCATGGGTTTATGCTGCTGAGCATTACACTGTCCACTTGCTCTGCCTTGACCATTCAGATCGGCTTTACATAACATTTCACACTTTCTAACCTAAATCTTCCCATGAATCTGTGATTTAGGATTCCCCACATTTACCATACAGAAAGAATTTCAACAGTCACTGTCCTTCACCCTTGAAGCCAAGGAATAAAACTGCACTCTTGCTTTTTTGACCTAAAAGCAATAGAGTACAGATGGTAATATTTAAATGTACCCTAATCTTTTTTTCATGTGAGTAATATTTACCCATATTCTGTGGGGGTGAGAGATGCCTGAAACAATCAGGAATTGGAAATTGTCCTGTACTTTCTTTTTTAAACAACTGAGCTGGAAACAGAACTCCTCTCTGTCTCTACAATGTAATATAGCCTGATGTTGGAAGTGTGTAGTAGACACTGGTCTGGATAATCAAGCACCCAGAAACAGACCTCTTTCTTGGAGATTCTGTAGATGTTATCTCACAAAAACCCTCAACTGGAGCCTGTTCATGCTTAGACTGTGATGTAGAGCCTCCCAAAAAGTCTACATAGGTGTTGTGCCTGATGCAACTGCTGCAGTATAAATCCTACCACTCTTACTCATAGGTAAGAGTAAGCTTCACGATTGTCCTCATTTTTTTAAAATTTAATTTTTACATGAGCATAAGCCAAGATTTCAAAACTGTTGACTGATTCTAAGTGTTTGGTTTGCTACCTCTCCAAGGCCTTGATTTCCTAGTATGCAAGGCCAAAATTTTGTGATTCTCAGACCACATTAAAATGTCACAAGTTAGACAAAATACAGGCTCTCGAATTGCAAATGACAAATGGAATCACTAGCCGACTCATAAGTGAGATGAAGAAATTTTATTACCAGAAAACATCATTATCGGGTTTCATTAAAAGAAATGTTCAAATTAAGGCTTTTCTAAATACATGTCTAAAGAGCTTTCAGAGCAACAGAAATGGGAAGGTGAACTTTGCTGTCTGCTTTCATTTAGGTTTAACAAACGTCTAGCAAACAGAGAAACTAGGCTCTTGCAAAGTCTGTGAAAACAGCTGTCTGCACAGACCATGCAGGGGGAGTCTGCAGTGGGAGCCCCTACTTTACTAGACACTGGACAATCCGCTTAAAAGAGAGAGATTTGGACAGATGCCATTATTAAGCAAAACACCTTTTTTTTTTTTTTTAATACATCAGCCATAAGACTCCAATGCTGAAGCCAGTTATCTTTAGCACTGTGCTTTCAGAACAACTTTTACTTTCTGGCTTTACAATAGTTCCTTGTTCCAGAACATTTTCCCCAGATAATTTCTGAGAAGTCCTTCTGCCAGCCTGCATTTTAGAGGATTCTATTTTAATTTTCAGGGTAATGCAGTGACTTTGTTGGCACTCTGTGAAAGTCCCAGAAATGCAGGTTTCAGCTGTACAAAATCCACTACGTAAATGAAATGACTGCTCAAATGTCTCTCTTGCCATTTCTGAAAGGACCCAGCTTCTGCTAGAAATAGCGCAAGTACATCAATCTGCTTATTGACTCCAACTTTTTGCCTGAGGCCAAGTCTTTCCTGTCGTGATATGTATCCCTCACTTGAGTACAGGATACTCACTAACTGCAGGGTGGTCTCCTCCATCTTTATCATGGAAAGCCCTCTCCTCTCTTCCTACAAGCCTTCACCAATCTATCTGCTTGTGTTTCCAAGAGGAAGAAGAAAAACCCCTCTCTTTCCCTCATCCTCCGTGTGAGGCATATACCAGAATTAGAAAAAAAGTGTTATTCAAAGAGCTAGCCCAGCGGTGTCAAAATATTAGAAATATTTTAATGTTCTGTTTGGAAAGCATTTTCAGTTGGAAGATTGATGATTTTTTATCTACAGATGACATTAAAAAATACTCACAATTGTGCTTAACATACAAAATAAAATGATGATTTGAACTATCCTGTGGTATTCCAATATGCAGTGGCAAGAAGTGGAAAAGGTGTGTTGATGTGGAAAATTCTTAATTAACATTTGAGTAAGTATCCTCTGTATAACTCCTCAGATCACTGTGCAAGACTTTAATATCTTCATGTATTCTCTGCACTATAAATCCTCAGTTCTACATCAGGGAGTGTCACATATGATCAACAGTTTCTTATTATAGATTGTGATGGGTACTACTGAGCTACTTATCAACAGGATACTTGCCTCTGACTTGGAATGAATGTTAATAAAGCTGTTAGTCCTCTGTCAATAAAGCAAGTACCTTCTCAGTTTCAGTAACTGAGCACAGTAATTGCCATCAGTGTCCCTAAATGTCAAATTGTTATTTCACCTCCAGAGCAGTCAACCTAAAACATGATTTAACATAGTTCTTAAACATCAAAATTAGTTCATTTTATTTTGAGGGAACTTGCAAACACTTTCTCTCTCTGTCAGGTGATGAAAAGGTGTACCAAACACCACTGAAAGTCTGTGTTTTCCTCATTGGCTTTCTATGCTAACAAGGCTCCAACTTGCTTCTGATCTCTGAAGACAACAGTAGGTGAAGGACAAAAGTGAAGGATATTCCTGTAGGGTTGAGGGGTACCCACCACATAATTCTGTTGATGTTGGTTTATTTCTTTTATTTTCCTGTGTAAAGTAAAGGAACCCATGGCTGGTGATCAGGATTCCTACCTGTTGCTGGTTTCTGTTAAAAAGCCTTTTACTACCTCTCTTCCAGCTTTGCAGCCCATGCACCCAAAGGTGCAACCAAGGGCATGTAGAACATCCTGGGGCTGTTGGAGCAGGCTGGCAAAGACAGGATCAAGATGTAGGAGGCTGAACTGCAGCTGTCAAAGAGGCATGAGACAACTCACACCACTCCTGTCTCTTCTCAGTAGGGTACTCCACAGGAATCAGAGACAATTGCTGTTAGAAGTGCCTTAGTCTGGGAGAATGTCTGAAGTGCTCTGGAACAAAAAAATAGCCTCCAGAATGATGGTAGGAAAGGTACTGAAAGAATTACCAGAAATCTTCCTGTTCTTGTTAGACAGTCAAATTTTGAATCTAATTTTCACATAAACTGATCTAAAATTTTTAGTTTGCAAGACCCCAGACTACACTGTAAAAACCCATACCATTAGAGTAAGCAGGGAAAACCCCAAATTTCCCATATTCATAGATCAGAAGAAGGTGTTTACACAGGTGAATTTAGGGATCTAATTAATGACCAGTTAATGTGTGTGTTGTGCTCAGAGAAGTTATACACCTTTCAAAACCTCCACTACTGCCTCACTGGTTGGTGAGAACCTCAGCATGAGCCAGCAATGCACATTCACAGCCCAGAAACCCAACCATATCCTGAGCTACGTCAAAAGAAATGTTGCCAGCAGATTGAGGGAGGAGATTCTGCCCCTCTGCTCCTTTCTTGCAGACCCCACCTGGAGTACTGCATCCAGCTTTGGCATCCCCAGCACAGGAAAGACATGGAACTGTTGGAGTGAGTCCAGAGGAGGGCCATGAAGGTGATCAGAGGGCTGGAGCACGTCTCCTATAAAGACAGGCTGAGAGAACTAGGGCTGGTAATCCTGGAGAAGAGATGGATCTAGGAAAACCTTGGAAGGCCTTAGAACACCTTCCAGGGCCTAAAAGGGCCTACAAAAGAGCTGGAGAGGGACCTTTGATAAGGGCATGTAGTGATAGGACAAGGGTGAAAGCCTTTAAACTGAAATAGGCTAGATCTAGATTAGATATTGGGAAGAAATTCTTCACTGTGAGGGTGGTGAGGCACTGGAACAGGTTGACCAGAGAAGCTGTGGATGCCCCATTCCAGGAAGTGTTCAAGGCCAGGTTGGATGGGGCTTTGAGTCACCTGGTCTATTGGAAAGTGTCCCTGCCCACGGCCGGGGGCTTGTACTAGATTACATTTAAAGGTCCTTTCGAACCCAAACCATTCTATGATCTTATGATCCAGCATCAAAAATAATTTAAATGTTGAGAAAATGTTTAATTTTTAATATTTGGCCTGAAAAACATTGAAGAGAGGGCCACTGAAAATGACCCATGAGCTGCCAGTGACACCTGAGCTATCAGATCAAACAAGTGCTTGGGGTAGAAGCGGTGGTCTTGCATCCATGTTTGTAGGTCTCTTTTCATCCTGGGAAATGGTTCAGAAAATGCCAAGCCTGTGAGGGCAACCAAGGTGGAAGAGCAGGAGCTCGGTTAGAGCTGCATCAGCCAAGTGAGCCAACTAAAGCAGACGCTGCCATTCCCTGTTCCATGGGAATATTCTTCCTTCACCCCCAGGTGCAGCTTGCTCTGCAGCACGCAGCAGCAGCCTTTCACCATCCTTATAACTGGTACACTAATTGAGTCATTTTGAACAGCTCTAAAATAAACCAGACTGCAGTCACATTGAAAAAGAATTGTATATAATAGGGCTCTGTCTGAAACCTGACTACAATCTAATTTCTTTAAAGGTTGCCTGATACCGATATCACAAGAAACAGTTCTGCAGCAGCAGAGTTTGATTCCACTTCCCCTATTTTGTTGGGGAATAACCTTAGAAAAAGCTTTTAAATTTATGATAATTCACTAGTTTCAAAGGCCAGACAAAATAAATCTTTAATAAAAAGGTTTGCCCCAAGAAGGAGCAGGTGGTTTAAAGAACTTAGACCTCCAAATCGTCAGCCTGTGTGCTCTCTGTAATGTAATACTGGGGATCTTGGCTAACTTCATTAAGAGGATGACAGTGAAATTGAGATAAATCATCCTGTGATGAGGGAGGGACCAATACAGAGGTCCCTCTGTAAAATTATAACCAGCAGGACAAATAGGTTATATTAACACACAGATGACTTTCTTCCACTTCAGTGTTAGAATGAGTTTCATTAACAAAATCCATGTATTTTAGATTGGAGCCCATACCATTGTGAAATTAAGCACATTGCACAATTCACACAAATGCATCCACGAGATGCTGGACCATTCTTAGGTTTAGTTCTGATTATTTTCAGCCCACTCACTGAGTGTGAATTTTTTAATTTTTTGTAGTAACTTTACAGTTGAAAACATTACTGTTTTGATTTTTACATCTTTACCAACTAATATCTCAAAAATATCTTTATTAACTCTGTAACTCAGTCTCAGAATTGTTACTTCTACGATTAGCTTGTGTTATGTTTGAAAAAAATTTCACCATGAAAAGATTCCCATTCTCTACTATCTCCTAATACTCATGCTAGGCAAATACTTTTGAAGACTTCCCACATGGCTCAGTTCTTGGTGGCCAGAAAAAAAACAGTGTTAAGAGGGTTTACCCATTCCATAGAGCTTTAGTGCTGTCTTGTAACTGCTGTTTGTTTGAGGGTTTTTTCCCCTGCAGGGAATATCTGTGATTTGTATAAAGACTTTTCTTCCAGAAAGTTGAGTCACCTTTTTTATTAAATGCATTCAGCACAAACTACATTTTAATAAAATTTTTTTCTATATTTTGATAAAAATTGCACTGAACATTCAATTCTTCCTACCTAGAAATAATTTAAATTTAAATAATTTAAAACTTTATTTCAGGCCTTGTAATAGCAGCTTTTCAACACCAGCCCTCCATTTTACCTCGTTT
Source organism: Oriolus oriolus (assembly GCA_013400235.1). Taxonomy (NCBI): domain Eukaryota; kingdom Metazoa; phylum Chordata; class Aves; order Passeriformes; family Corvidae; genus Oriolus; species Oriolus oriolus. The sequence continues at coordinate 380,760 of VXBT01006100.1, forward strand.
GTTTGTGTCCATTCCTTTTCAAAGGCACAATGCTTGATGCTGAAGGAAAGGCTGCCCTGGCTCTGCCATTCTTTTATCAAATTTTTGGGCTGTCGGTGGTGCACATTTACAGGACTGTTTCCATTCCATGTTTTGGAGGTGCCCTGGGAGGGATACATATGAGTTGTTTTTGGCTGAGCCCAGCCCTTCTGCTCTCATCTTCTCCCCTCTGCACTTCACATGGATCGCTTGTCCCCTCTGGATGGGAGTCTCACTGGGAGTACAGTTTTTGACTATGGATAAACACTGAGCATCTCAAGACTGTGCCCCATCAGTCGTTTTCCAGAGCATCATGCAATGCTGTGTTTCACATGGCAGCTGCCTGTGACCCTGCCTTTTTGGACTGCAAACACAGCTTTAGCCAATGAAGCAGTTTAGTCAGTACAGCTAAGGAGGACACACACCAAAACGAGTCCTACTCCTTGTTCAGTCCTACTTCTGGACCCTTTCATCGTGAATTTACTAATTTCCTGAAATAAAGTTCATATTTCAGCATAAAATACTGTAATGTAAGACTGAATGAAACCCAAGAGCCTTGTCTGGACTAGGAAATCTCTTTTTAATGGTTTTATCCTGTTTGCATTGAGTTAGAACACATTTCCTTTAGTACAGTGCACAGGAAAATATTCTTTTTGTAATTGATTGATTTAAAAGGGTTCTGCTTTAAATTACCAAAGGGGAATAATACAGACCTGTTGTGGCAGACAACCTGATTTTGAAATAAGAGCACTAAACATTAACAACTGCAGTAACTGACCTGTCACATCATCTACTTAAAAAAGACTTGAACAGCTGCTTATAACAGAAATTGCAGAGTGGAGAATCACTGGCTATGTCTGACCAATTCCTTGCAGATGGGTGCTTATGTTAAAATTGGAGCAGTCACAGGGGTTACATGTACCCTTATCTGCTAACACCAGCCATGATAGGTCTCCTGGCTCTCTCTCATGGGCATCTCCTTGGGCCATGAGCTGGCCTTTGCTTTCCCTGGGCAGGGAGAGGAGGTGGCTGGTCCTCCCCCGGCTCATGCATGAGAGGAGAGTCTGTGGTGACCCAGTTGCCTAGGACTGTGCCCAGATGGCTTTTGAATATCTCCTGGGATGGTGACTTCACGATCTCTCTGGGCAACCTGTGCCAGTGCCTGGTCACCTTCACAGCGAAATGCACACAGCAACATTAATTAATCATAGAATTAAAAAAAAAAAAATTAAAAAATAGTCTGAAAGATTGCTAGGAGGGTTTCTAAACCATTCTGAGGATGGGAGCAGCTGTGTATGCGGTGGCACCACCACAAGAGCTCCCTAAACTTCCTATGCAGAGCTACCAGTCATGCAAAAATGCATAAGACATCTCAGGGGGGTTCTGTGATGTGGCACAGCATGGCATGGCAGAGTGCAGTGCTGCCTGCATGGCTCAGGAAGCTGCAGGGCTCTGTGATGGAAATGACAAGGGAAAGGTAGTGCTTTTGGGGTTAAAACAATGTTTAAAAGGAAAACTAAATGGAAAACTAAATTGAAAACTAAATTGAAAACCTTTGCCAAAAAGCCCTCTGAGATACCGACCTTTTTTGGATTGCTTGACTGCAAACACTGATGAAATAGCCTTTTTTTCTAGCATCCACAAAAAACAGAGCTATGTAGGATGTTAAAAAACCCTATTTCTTATATTGCTGGCATCTCTTTGTTGAAAGGAATTCAAGACCTCTTTAGCAAAAGTGTATTTTCCTCTGATGTCACTGAAATATAAAAAAAAAATCACAGAAATTCACCGAAATATAAAATATTCCTAGGAGTTATTAAAATATTCATAAGAGTTGGGAATATTTACAAACTTAGAGAATGACTACAGTAATTTAACTTTGGCAAATCCAACATCAGTGACTAATAAGGAAGGAAAGAATTTTCAAGGGAAAATATGGTGTCATCATTTGAATTTTCAATCATTTTCCAACTGTTTCAATACAAGTTGTATTTCACTTAAATGTTCAGAAATCCTGAGGCATATCTTCACTGAGTGGTTACTTTTGCATTTGCAGCTAAAGGATCTTAACAAGTTTTCTGTGTTCCTGGGATTTCTGTGTGTGCATCAGGTAAAAAATATATAGCTGCAGTTTGTATTTTATACATTAAAAGGACCAAGAGTAGTCTCCAGTGAATAAATAAATAATGCTACTACTTCTTTTACAATATGAGAAGTTACTCTGCATGTTAAGAGCGATCAGAGCCTGTATTTACTGCAGCTCTTAATGCAAAGCATTCTTTGAAGAGTGAACTTCAACAAAGACTAAATAACAAATTCTTTGGTTGTAGATACATCTTTTGGGTAAAACTCATAATTGCAATGGAGAAGAAAAAGAAGGAAGTGTAATTCATTTGTGTATCTTGGTGCTAAACAACAAGTTTGATTCTAGCTACTGTTTCTGATTTTTGTGTGTGTCTTACAGTTTTAAGCATTATTGAAACCTGATAAAAGTGGGGAACACCATGTTTATATGAAGAATATTGTACAGAGTGAATGAATTCCCGTGTTTTAGTAACAGTTTATTCTCTCCTTTTTGTAAAATGTGTGAATTTTGATTTTTCCTTTCCTTTGTGAATGTTCCTATGGGGAGAGTGTTTGCCTTTTGTAAATATTTGCTTAGATAGCAAATATTGCTGTCTAGGTCTCAAATAAAGAGGGCTCCTGTAATTTATATAAAGAATTCAAACCCTTAAAAAAACCCACCCCAGTCTCCAAAAGCCCATATGTACTGAAATGTCTTAAAATAAAGTAAGACCTGTTACAAATAAACCCTAGAGTAACTGAGTTATACGCGAAGTGTGTAGCCAAGGCGTGCTCAGGAGAACTGTTTTTTCCCTAAAGCATCCCTCAAAATCAAGCCTTCCCTGCTATTTTTCCCTGGGTGCTCCATCTCCGAGCAGGAAGGAGTGTCACATCCTGAGACCCTTCTGTCAGGTTTCGTTGCATGGGCCAACAGATACAAAAGATTTCAGGAGGCACAGGTCTTGACAGCTAATGTGAGCATGCAAACCTCACTTTCTTAGGAATTCAGGCGAAGAAAACTTCACCACTGACCCCAGATGATCACATAGATTGGTAACTCGAGTTCAGCTGTGCTCACTGTGTATTGTTGCATATGGTTTGTTGCCAAGATATGGACCAGAATTTGTATAATGTGAAAGCAGCAGTTGCAGCTTTGAAGCCAGTGTTGGAAGTGTAATTGGGTGAAATCCAGGCTTATTTCAAGATGGTGAGAATCCTGCCAGGATTTTTAAGAGCTTGGGTCCATTAACTACAACTGGGTTCAGAAATAAAGGCAAATGTGACTAATATTTTCTCAGCTCCTAGGAAAAATATTCTCTAGCTCATTCAAAGTATTGCTTTATTTACATGACTCTTCTATAATAACAATAATTTTCAAAACAAGTTGACCGCAGACTTCAAAATGGGAGTGAGCTAGAGCCAGCGCCCCTCCAGGTGCTGTTCTTACAGAAACATCATGTACCTTTATTGCAATTAAAACATACGCATGTACAATTTCTAAACCTCAGCTGGAGCCTTTGGCTTTTCTTTTTGATTTGCCCTGAGTGATGCATAATGGCTAACTTGGCAGGCTGCCTTTTTGCAGAGAGACAGGTAGAGCTAGCATGTGAAAGAGATGACTTATAAAATCTCTTACCACTTTTGCTAGAGGAAAAAAAAATAATCCCTATCACTGATTTATCTCTAGGAGATTCATTTGAGAATATATGTAAAACCAAAAAGCTGCTCATAGGAGATTTTAGGACCACTATGGATGATAGAGAGTAAGATCTTAAGAAGTTCATTTATAGTACCAGGAAAGTTGCCTGTCAAAAGTAAAGCCTACTGAATATTTATCAGCTACCCCTGCTCTGACATGTTCCAGAAAAACCCTTAGAAATCTTTGTGTTTTGAAGTTACTAATGGCTTCTGAATCTATCCACATATCAAATGTGAACACAAAAGTGCAGCTGCTCTCTCACCCCTTGATTTCTTTCAGCTGCAGCCAGAACAAGTTTTCTTTGTTTCCAGATAAGTTAATGCTTTCCCCTTAACAGCAAAAGAAAGACTTTTATAAAAAAGACAAAGGCTGGCACCAACCTGTCTCTCTCTCCCACAAACACAAGCAGAACACTGGCCAGTAAACCACCAACAATGAGGAGTAGTGTGCAGGACTTTTGAGATGGAGTTGACTATGAAAACCTTTCTGACAATGTGACACATACGTTTAGTTGTGGGTTTCATATCACATAATATCACGGGCTTTTGGCTGTCATGCACTAACCCTAACCCTAAAAAATTAATGGAGGGGGGGGGTGTGATTTGACCTATCAGAGTGTTCACGGCAAAATTACTGTATTTGGGATTCTTTTTCATGCATAAAGCACACATAAAGCGGGCAAGAAGGACTGAGCAGTGAGGATCTGCTCTCATCCGGGCAAGTTTGTGTTGGCAAGTAATGTATTTTCCCAAATGACACTGCTGTTTCATTTACCCCAAAACATACCATGATTTATGTTATAAAGGAATAAAGATTTGTAGGACAAATCTGTAGGAAAATTGCTTCCTCAGAGCACCCCTGTAGATCTAGTGTCCCCTCAGAGTTTGCACTGATGTTTTCAAGGGTCTTCAGTGCCCACTTAAGGCCTTTTTTCCTGTGCCTTTCAGTGCTGGTGGTCTGGTGGTGTCCTTCTATATTTTGATAGGGAAGGTAATGTAACAGAGGAGCCCGGGGTCTCCGAACCCTGTTACTTCATGTGAGAAAGACTGGAGAGGAAATAGAGTTTTTAGCTCTACTCTTGCACAACTAGGGCAAAACCACAGCTTTATAACCCTGTTCTTCATGTGACTGCACTGTTGGAGTCTCAGCCCGAGGTAGAGGCAAAATGACAACAGGAGAAACATAGTATAGTCTATGACTATAGTCAAAGTGACAGCCACAAAACAAAGAGGAGTTGTCTGTCTCCCATAGGTGTCTGCAAATGTACACTGAAGCCTTAGGTTGATGTATTATTCTTCTAGAGAGGCATACTGAGAGGAAAATGGGTTTCTTTCGGCCTTCTGCAGAGCATTTGGCATCTCCTTGCGTGATGACACATTTGTTGTCACCAGCAACATGAAAATTCCTATGTGGAAGTATTTTTTGCCTCTGTAGATATGGATGCTTGGGTGAAATGAAGTGATCACAAAATAATAAGGAACGGGGCAATTACCAGCAGAACTCATTTGTTATCTGTTGTCAAGCCTCAGCAGTGGAGGAAACAGTCATCTGGGCACCCTAATGAAATGTGACAGACGTTTAGAGAGCAAGGGCTGATATTTCCTGACAGCATCACCATCTGCACTCTGAAAGCTGCAGTATCCGGACATCATAATCTGTTATGGGCTGTTTATTATTGTACCTCCACATTGCAGGGCACAAAGATCCTGGAGTTATATGTTGTCAGCTTTGCATGCAGCCCCCTCACCTCAGCTAGGATCCTAATCCTCAGTCTCTCACCGTGTTCCCTAGTTGGATGTTTAACTTTCCAAATAATCATGTCAATAGCCTCAGATGTAGTTATTTGAAAAGGGGGGAAAAAAAAGAAAGGAAGAAAAAGTCTTCTAGCCTGCCAGCAGGCAAAATAGATATTAACCTAATTCTTACCAGGGCAGATGGAGTTGTGTAATCTGATTTCCAAGAGTAAGGGATTTTTCAAGGAAGTAATGTTTTAGTAAATATGATATTATGGCAGTTTTTGCATCTTCAAAATTCTAATGTGGCAGTAGTTTCTAGGATCCTACTTCTACACACAATGCAGGTACAGGGAAATTTGTTAAAGAATGAAAGATGCAACAAAAACAGAGGAAAAACCTGTTGCCTCAGACATACTGGAGCACAGAAATTAAAACAGAGACTACAGGACTAACTCAATCCTTATTTTTTCAAGCATATTTTTCAGAACAAGATAAAAAAGTGACCTTGAGAGACAAAAGTACAGCTTAATTAAAGAAAAAAAAATAGGGAAAATCCCCAAAATAACCAAACAGTTGGGGTTAACCTTACCTTGCATAATTCAGTATTTCCTTGCACTATAAGAAAGAGCGGAAAAAGCTGAAGGCACAAGTCAAATTACCAAAGCAGTGGTCAAGTTACCACTTTGGCCTTGAAGAAAATGCTTTTTTTCTGAGGTAAGTTACCCTGAAGAGTGGTCTTGAATTTCCAACTTGTTTGCTACAGTATTGTGTTTGCTTTCCTGTATGGTAGTGAGGTAGTGAACATAGGGCACTCAAAGTCTTAATTTTTTCTTTTTAAAATTAAACAAAACCAAACAAAAACCCATCACAGTCCCATAGAAGGAGGGTCTTGTTTGGCTTCTCTGTCTCATGGAGGAGTGCTCCTATCTTGATCATGTAAAAGCCCAGCATCTTCTGCAAAGTGTTATTCCTCAGAGCCTGGCTTGAGACATGTTGCTTTCTCATACACTCAGCTCCTCTGAGCACAATGATGAGTAAGCTGGCGCAGGCACCTATCCTTGAAGCCACCTTTAGCAAATAGAACAGTTTGTATACCTCCTGAATGGAAACAGCTCTTCACTTGCTTGCATCCCAGTGTCTCAAGTGCTGAGGTAAAATGGAGAATTCAAGTCTTGTGTTCTTTCAGCTAGTTACCAGAAGGAAGTATGACCTGGGGCTGATTTCACAGAATCACAGAATCCTTTAGGTTTGAAACGATCTCTGAGATTATCGAGTTCAACCTTTGACTGATCACTACCTCGTCAACTAGCCCATGTTAGTAAGTGCCATGTTCAGTCATTTCTTGACTGTGAAAAGCTGTAAAATTGAGAACGATGCAGGGACGCACTGGGTTCTTGCACCTCTGGCATCTCAGATATCCCTGTTTTGAGAGTCTCCTGATTTGACTGAATTCTGGAAGCGAACACATGAAAATAAAGAAACATGAGGTCAAGAGAAGAGCCACAAAAGCAGCTCAGCACTGAGAGGATCATTTGCCTAAACAGTGCAGCTCTGATACTCCCTGCAGGTTTCAGTGATCAAACTAGAAGAGGACAACAAGACTCCCTTTTCCTGCCTATAGATTTAGCAAGCTTACTGCTCAGTAAAACAAAGTGGTTGTATAAAAGTATCTGCAATTCTGGGAAATATGAGGGGAGGAATTACAAGATCTAACAAGTTTTACTTAAGTTTTACTTTATGCACATATATAAACTTCTTCAGCTCGTGGAGTACCAAGAAAACTATTAGATCCTCAGTGATGTAGATATCAGACCTGAAAGTCTGCTCTTGTGCTATAGTGGGTAAAAAACCAAATAACGTATGTCATCAGCTGAAGTCAGCTGGGCCTAATAAACTGTGACAAGTCAGGGCAAACTCTGTTCCTCGAGCAGTTTTTGCCTTGAAAGGAAATATTGAAGATCACTGCTTTATGGGTAAAGCCTCAGCAAGAGATAGCAAGGAAGCACTGGCTAACAGAGTTGTCCTCCTTGGAAATAAACACATGCAGGGAGCTGTGGGAAAGGGTCAATATCCCACCAATGAGGCAAAGAAGATTTATTATATTCACGATCCCTTTTCTGGAAGCAGATGGCTTCTACAGTTCATCTTGTTGCTGAGGACTTTTAGAATGAGTTGCTTCATGGAAAAGAAATGAGGGGGAACAGCATTAGTAGGAGCTATGTTTACTAAGCAAATACAGGGGAAGGGCATCTACTACAGCAACTGGAGACAGGAGCTAAACCTTCTGGGTTGCATGTGCACACAGAAGAGCAGCTATTCGCTCCATAGGGCAGGAACAAATGGGTCACCTTGCCAGAAGACACAATTCAAAATCCTCCACAGACACAAGGAAGTAGCATTTAAGTCTTCAGAACAATACAGTAGTGCTCATTTTCCACCTCATATCACAAAACAAGCAATTTCAGTCTTCCCTAGCTGGTGTTTCTAAATGGGATTCAACTCTCAAAGCACACATAGAATATTTTCCTTAAAGCTATCAGGAGTATCTTAATCTAACATTTCAGAATCAGCTTAGAATAGCTGGGTTCAGTTTCCAGCTTACGTAAGAGTTAATTTTCTCTCTTTCTGTACAAATTCTACATCGAGATACTGTCACAGTGCATGTGAATGATTCATGATGATTTGCCCCATGTGGCCTTTTGCTAGAGGCAACTGAGGGGAGAAAAAACAAGTCACAAAAATGCCAACACAACTACAACCCCCACAAAAACTTCCTTCTCCTTAGAACATAATTTATAGTAACTCACCTTTAGTGAAAGAAAAGACAAAGACCACACCAAAACGGAACCTGTAACACCACAGGGGGTCTAATCAGACCCAAACGATAATGTGAGCTATTGTTGTTTTAGTGTTAAAACTAGCAAGCTCCTATAACAAAATCCAAGCAGCAAGTCACTGGAGGAAAAGTGATGAGAAAAGAAAAGCTGCTTATGTTAATTAAACAAAGAAAATCTGCTTGGCAGACAAGAACAGCTTAGAAACAAATGAATTTAAAATATGTATCTATTTCTTGGTGTTCCCTGAGCACACAGATAATATGTGTCCTCATCCATTCAGTCTTAGGGATTAAAAAAATCGCTGGGCATGTTGACTAAATCCAGGAAAGATGATCTTTAAAAAAAAAGTTCATGCACGTCCACTTAGTGTTGTGAATGAAGTTCTGGAAGCAGAGAATAGAGACCTTACTTTTACCTCTTTTGAATGGCAGGACACACCACAAATTAAAAAAACCTAATAGGCCTCAGAGACCCCCTTGGTTCTGGAAAACCCAAAATAGGGAAACGATTCTGCCAGACCTTACCATGAGGCACCAAAACCTAATGAAGAGAAATGCCATTCATCAGAAACCAGGCTCCATCAGTACTGCTGCTCACTCCTTACTGAAGGAGTGAAGAAGACATTTACCAGTAGCTCAGGTTCTCTCCCTCACTCACACAAACTCTTTTGACAACCTGATCCCTGTGTTGCAGGAACCCATTGAGAAAAATTAGGTTATGTCAAGAGTCAGGTTTTCATTAATTTAATTTCTTCTCAGACCTGAGTGGATAACCAAGAGAATGGGTGAATCCCATGTACATTCAAGAATTAATTTTACTTCCTCTTATATTTTCCGCTAATTGAAATTAAACTTTTTTTCAGAAAAGCCTTCAGTTATGACACATTAATCTGTGTATTTGACATTGGCACACAAGTGTCTGCAACCTGCAGCATATTTCATGGTAATCATATTGAGAATAGTTACACAGCAATTTTATATACTTACCATTGTAGACATACTGCAATCTGAGACACTTAAAACATGTCACCAGAAAAAAAATTATCATACATGACTAGAATAGAGACAATAAGACTTTTAGGTGATTGTTTGCTATTGAATAAACATCCAAGAATCTCCAACTCATAAATATAATATTATCACAGAATGCTTTTATTTTTCTGAAATGATAAAATTAATATGGCTGTTTCCAAGTCACAGTTGTTGGTTTTATTTATTTTAGAGCAGGGATTTCCAGTGTAACCACACAGAACCAAAAACTTGATGTACAGTGACATTTAGTAATCTGTTACAACATCCTACTGTATCCATGTGAATCTCCATTTAGGCATTGCTGCTTTATTTACCTTACAGAGAAGAGTGCAATATGGTAATAAAATTGTTATAATCAACCTGAATGACAACATAGCAAGCAGAATGCAGGATAACCACAGACACGTGATTCTTCTGTTCTTCTGGAGTTGTGATAAATATAATTTCACATACTTGTACAAACTTTTACTTACCACTATAAGTGCTAATAAGTGGTGAGTTTGTTTTAAATCCTTCTAGATGCCTTTTTGATTGTCTTGTATTTCTAAGATATGATTTTTTTTTTGCTGGATAATGCATTCATTGCTACAAAACTCATGAGCACATTTTACTTCATGAGATTGTCTAGTGGATCTGAAAATTGCTTTTTTCAAGCAAGAGAAACCAGAGACATGTAAGATACTCAGAGTTTCTTTAGGAGTTCTTTTTAATTTGTAGTAAGACCTGTGCCACATCTGTTATAATTTCTGTAGTCTGTGTGTTCTCCAGAAAATATAATCTATCAGTGAAGATACCAGAAATACCCGCTTTCATCATTTAGTAAGCACATAACAAGCCAAGACTTCCTACCGTTTTTGATTTTCCAAGATATTAGACTTCTGATGGCACTGGTATTCTGACAGTGATGGACATGACTATTAGACAGTAGAGTAATAGTGTGCCTAATAGGACTATGACACTAGCAAAGGGACAGTAAAGAGATATTGTAAAAGCGCATAGTGGGAGGAGGAGTGGAATAGGCTCATATGAAGCAGTGGCAAAAGCCCAGATTCACTGGTTTTTGAAATTCTTCTTTCTCCAAAATGATTAATTTAAAAAAAAAAATGGCATACAAACAAACAATTTCAAAACTACATGAAGATTATTAACATAATTTTCAGGAACAAAAAATGAAAAAGAAAACCCCAACCAAAACCAAAAACCCCAAACCTGAACATATTTCAAACATCTGGGGATAAAAAGCATTTTAAAAAGTAAAATAATTTCAAAGATGTGGAAATGTTCTATATCTCTCCCTCCTTCAGCATTATAGGTGAGTCCATGGCAAACACCGTTTTGCACCACAGAGTGTCTGCAACAGGTTTGCCCTCTGTCATCCACCCGACTTGCCTGCTCACCAGCCTCAGAACTGAGCTTTTATTCATGATCAGTTTTCTTAGGCTCTCAGAGGGCAAAGATGCTAAGAGTGCTTAGAAAAGAGTTACCTCTCAAACAAAGGTGAACTGATGAAAAAGCTAATGGTAAAAAAGTTACTGTTACAACAAACACATACATGCCTGAAGAGTAAATTATTTTCACCTTTCAAAGTTTGCTTGACTGGGAAAATTCACCCAGTGTGTATAGATGTGAACCATCTGTGTACTTGCAATCCAGATCATTTTTCATTACTAGATGATTTGGAACACTTTTAATCATGTTGAATTCTTCTTTGCATTTTTAAGTGAAAGAAGATTGAGCTAAATCACTATCTGGTATGAGTTAGTGCTGTTAAATTAAAAAAAAAAAAGAGAAACCAAGCAGATTACAAAGACTTAATATTACAGTATGTGGTTATATGTGACTAAGCCACTGTCCAGGAGAAGGAATCCCAAAATTGTTTAACACAAGCAACAGGACACAGTAAGTAATAGCCAATTATTTAACCCACAGTCTCTTTGAGGATCCTCCAGCTGAGTAGAAAAGCCATTAAGAAAGTTTTGCAGGGCATTTTCTTCTTTGTATTTCCAGGCATATTACTACAAGAATTCATTTGAAGCAGAGCTGCAAGCCATTTCTAGAATTAAATATACTGTTATTCATTTCATATGTATAATAGTGCAATCATCATTATACAAAGGGAGCATAAAAGTGAAGGGTACATTTATTTAATTTGTATTTTCAGAAACATCATGGATTTTTTCAGCTATATAGAGCAGTTAAAAGGATAAGCTCTGTATTACCAGCTTCACGCAGTGCTATTTAAGGTGAATCTATGTAACAACTGCAAATACCTAAAGTCACTTTACACCCACCAGGTGAGAAATACCTCCCATGACAGAATTCAGACACAGTATATTTTCATCCTTAAAGATATTAATATATTCAACTTCCTTTTTTTAAAGACACTTCAGTCTTCTCTTTCTGTAGATTGAGACCCAGCAAAGTTGCAAAACTGAAGGAAATGCTCGCCAATTCCTCATCATCACATCAGTTCCTTTTCTTTCAATATCACGAAAATGAAAAGGAATAGTTGAGGCACAGGTGATTTTTATGCAGAAGTATAGAAGTATTTCAATAAGTAGACTAAAACTTCAGTACTTAACTTCTTTTAAAAAAAGACATAGATCATAGGTATATGATCGTAGTCATAGATCACAGTCACTGCAGTCTTACTGGATTGCTTTTTTTCTCCCCAAGATGAAAAAATAAACTGGTTCACAGAACGTATCAAATCCACTTTATACTGCCATTTCACATAGTTCATGTCTAATCAAAGCAAAGTACAAACCCGTGCTTCGAGAGAGCCTGAAAGCATTCTGCTGCACCCGACAGTAAACTATTTCTTCAGCGAAGACAGCTTCAGTGAACCCAATAACGCAAAGAAGAGTCCGTCCAGCTGACCTGACGTAAACGTTGCACGCAGAACTTAGCATGAAAGTGCACTGGCAACAAGCTTTTGAGAATAAGCTCATATCATAAGAGCTTGTGCTTGAAACTACTTTTACAGCTATGGTTATCGTTTCTGTTAAGAGGCACTGCGTAAGTATGGAGTCATTCATCTAATGCACTTAATATTTCTCAGCTGAGGACTATTGCAGTTTTACCCTATGTCTAGGTGTGATAATACTTTGGTTTGCTTTACAGCAGTAGCATTGCACTAGCAATACAGCTGATACTGAAGAGAAAGCTGAAAACATTGCAGACTGAAAAACCCCAATCTGCTCCTTTACTTCTTTTCATGCTTCTTGGTTAGTTTTCCTCTTTCTAGTTGGAGGCTTGTACCGGTGTTTGTTCGCTTCTCCTTTTGCTGGCTCTCCTGGGAAACTTGTTGCACTGCTCGGAGGATAGCAGTCTGCACAATCTGCTTGCTGGCAATCTGCAGCTTAACTTCATCTTGCTCCGTCCCTGGCTTCTCACCTGCCAGAGCCAAACAAAAAAGAAAGGGAACTAAGAACTTTGGGCTACTCCGTGAAAACGTGAAAAACAGAAAAAGAGGAGCAGGGGGGACAAAATCACAGAGTGACTGGGGACAGTTTATTACATAGGAAACCTGCCAGTACTGAAGATGATGAACTAGGGTGGAAAGTGCCTCTGCATGCTCAGCGCCGCGGGACTGGAAGAAGAGGGAGACTTTGAGTCATACAGCTCAATTACCCACTCCCCAGCTCTGGCGACAGCTGTGATTTCACAGCTGAAACAAGCACAGATGCATTTTGCAGTAAGACAAGAAAGGAAGGTTTTCTCATCCAGCTGTGAATCACATCCTTTTTGACTTGAGCTGTGCTTCTGGATAGGGAATTGGACTTTATTTTGCAAGCCTGACATGTACTCCCTCACCACCATAAAAATAAAACATTGCTTCATTAACATTTGTTTTTACTTTTACTTCAGATTGAAAGCCCTCATCCATCAAATTCTAATTGAATTCAAGGTACAAAATTTTGTTCAGTGCAGTTTATTAACACTTAGATAGATTTTTAAAAATATCTGCAAAATATTAAGAAACGTTCAGATTACAGTAGGTAAAACAGAGAATATTTTCCATGGCAACCTGACAAATTCATATTTTTATGTGAAACTTCCTTGTTTTGCTAGAGTGTTAAAATCTGGAGAACAGTGAAGTAATGTAGTATGACTACAGACATCTGGTAATGAAGAAGAGTAGTTTATGTCAAAAGGTTTCTCTTTGCAAGTATTTTGTCTCCTAACAGAAGTGGCAATTTGGACAATAAAGAATGCTCCATAATGGTCAAAGCTGATACTGATTAAAAAAATATAACTCTGACTAACTCCTACTGGCATATAGGAAATCAGTTGCTAATTAAAATGCTTAGCCTAGCATTACTGACATCATTAGATTTGATTTTAAAGGTTTTAAAGGTACTCATCTCAGTTCTTTCTTAATTGACTGCTACACTCAATTATTTCATTAAATAGGATTTGTAGTTTACTGTCTGTTTTAATGACATACCTTAAGAATTATGTCCTGAAAGAAATCAGACTGAATTAAAGGTCAGGTGCTTTTATGAGAGGTCCATACCTGGAATTGTGATAAATTCCCAATGTGCTTTCAGAATTTTTTTCAAGGAAACTTGAGATGGAAACAAAAGGAGAATCACTTGTTTCCTTAGGGAATATGCTATTAAGATACCATATGCTTGAGGGAAGAGACAAGGCCCTGCACCTGGGTCAAGGCATTGCCTGATGTCAATGCAGACTGAGTGGTGAATTTATGACAAACACATTTTTGGAGAAGTACTGGGGGATACTGGTATACAAAAAGGTGGAAATGAGATGGGTTGTGACCCAGAAAGGCAGTTGTATGCTAGTCTTTACAAAAAGAGCATGGCCAGAAGGCAAGGGAGGTGATTCTACCCCTGTTCTCTGCTCCTGTGAGATTCTGAAGTACCGTGTCCAGGTCTGGGGTCCTCACTGTAAAGACATGGACCTGTTGCAGCCTGTCCAGAGGAGGGCCACCAAGATGATCAGAGGCTCACAAAACTCTCCTGTGAAGATAGGCTGAGAGAGCTGGGGTTGTTCAGCCTAGAGAAGACAAGGCTCTGGAGAGTTGTTCTTGTGGCCTTCCAATATATAAAAAGACTTAAAAGAAAACTCGAGGGATTTTTGTTCATATCATATATGTTCTGGCTAGAAGCAAAGTAGAAATTGGATTTAATTCTATTGAAATCTTTTTAAAAACCTTGCAACTATACTGAGATGACAAAGTTTGTCTATAAGTAAGAGGTTAAAACTCATGAAAACTTAGAAAACATGTTTTAAACTGGAAAAACAGTCTGAAAAGAATCACTTGAATTTTTGGCAGAGTCAGCTTCCCTGATTCAGTTTTTTCCACTCCTCAGCACTTGAAACAGTGGTTTTTGGATGGAATTAAGTGTTACTTAACAGATACAGTACAGATAATTCCTTACTACTCAAATATGAAGTCACATTTTATCACACAATTAATTAGTCTTCTTATTTGGCTGAAAAAGATCAGTCAACACAGCTGATGTTCAGAAGATATGTATTAACAAAAGGATGGATAAACATGAAATTCTAAATACAAATGAGTATGTTGTAATAGACAATGAGGTTATATGAAATGTGAAAAATTTGCCCGTCGCCAAAGCCAAAAACGCCCAGAATTTATCGTTGAAAACATACTGTCATTAAGCACATTGCTGTTGAAAATTACTCACTCTCCTTAGGGATGCTTCATTATTTATTTCGTCCTTGCCAATTAATCTACAAAATCTGATGTTTAAATATTTTTACTTTAGAAAGGTCATTCATAGCAACACTCAGTTGAAAAAAATGAGTTTTCCAGCGCATTTCTCCCTGGGGTTTCAGTCATTTATTTAGGAGCAAAACCTGTCTGAAAGCAGCACGCAGATAAGTGAGATGTAGATTACATCAGCTCATCTTTGACTCATTAGATGATTCTTTTATTTGCTGAGATAACCAAGAACAGAGAACCCAAAACCTCTGGACTACCTCTGCCCAGCCTCTGAGGGTTTAGATATGCACAGAAAGGAAATAAGGCAGCTCAAATAAACTTAATTTATATTTGTGTAAAATAGTTAGGATGATAGCAACCCAGATAACGACAGCTAATTGGCTTCAGACACAGAGAGAGTCAAAGCTGTTGGCCTGGGTTGATATGATCACTGAGACCATTGGCAGCTTATGTGGACCATCTAAATAAGAAAGCAAGTGAAAATAATAGTTATTTTGGAGGGTGGTATGTAACACTGTGTTTGACCCAGGTCTGAGCCTGCGTTGGGACCATTATTTGTAGGAGCTGGACTGCCAGAGATGTGAAGCAGTCAAACACGAACATCCAGCTCCGCTGGCTGTATGGTATCTATCACAGCTGGCCCAACAGGACATGATCCTGGGCAAATGGTTCTAGATGACCCTGCTTGATCAGGAGTTGGACGAGATAACTTCCAGAGGTCCCTTCCAACCACAAACCTTCTGCATTCCTGTGATTTTAGCTGGTTAGGCTGCGATAAATCACAACTTTTCCACTTCTTGAATGAGTAAACAGCAATCTCCCAAAAAGCATCCCTACTACATCCTCTTCTTCCAATTATTCATTTCAAGGAAAGCAGTTAGCTAGTTTTTTTCTGAGAAGCTCATTTATTTATTGATATGCAGGACCTACTCTGAGCAAGAAGAAAGGGATTGACTAAGGAAAGCAGAGATGACTCATGCAAGAATCCCAAAGGGGCTGAGCTGGAACGTATCTATGTCCACCTTGCTGAAATACAGACTGCTGTGGACATCCAGGCAGAAATTTGAGTGCCTATAGAATTAATTTAGCACTTTAAGAACTGCATATTTTCAATCAGATGAAAAAAAGACATTACTCCTGCTAAGTATTTGCTGTTTAGCTAATCAAAATAAGAGTTACTAGGGTGATAAAATACAATTAATGTTTATCTACCATTTTTTAAGATTTGAAGTATAACTAATTAAGTTAAAATTCCATGACAAATAGGTCACTTGAAGTAATTTCTGGGAAAAACTTGAACAACATCAGAAACACATGATGCCTATTAGCTGTCCTTGTCTAAAGACCACTTTTTTCTCTTGATCTTAGAAAATCTCTATTTGTTCTCTATCTTTAGATGCTCACCCTTTATACCCACAATCCCAATTCTGTAAATAGAGAACTGAAATATCTGGGTTAAACGATGTAAAATGCAAGGCAGCAATTTAATCATTAACACATGATTAAGTCCTTTCAGCATGTTTTTATTACCTTGTACTTCTCTCAGTAAATTTTATGCCAACTAACTCAGCAGATGAAAAGTAACTTTCAAACTCTGTTCTGGTTCTGCAATCCAAAGTATAGTTTGAGACACCCAAAAACCATCAAAATCTTGGACTGGCTGCAGGAATCAATTACCTATTCCACTTCCACATAAAACTAGTGCCATGTATCAGTGCCTTGAAATTGGCTTGCTTGAGGGTGTTCCCCATGAAGGAAAATATGGTAGCAGTTTGCAAAAAGAATAAAAATATTTGAAGTAAATTCGAAGTATTCATTTTGATTAAGAGAACTAATACTAATTTAAGTTCAAGAACACCTTGTATGGAAGACTTTACATCCTCTGAGATGTTTCTAGACTATGGAATATACTAGAAATGTATACATGGGAAAAAAAATGGCTACAGAGAAAAAGCATTTAGCAGATCAAATGTTTAAGAACTTCTCTCTGGTTGCACACGAGCCTTTTCTCATTTGTACACCTCACTTTCTTCAAAGTATCCTGAGTCACTTCCTTTCCAGCCCGCAATCAAAGTAGTCTCCTACACTTTCTGTTGATGTCCCCTGTGGCTATTTCCTTTCAGCTTGCTACAAGTTAAATTTATTACGCCTTATAAACACTCCCAATAAGTAACACTCAATAATGGGTAATTTGTTTGAATCAACAGCTATGTTCTCTACTGTACCTTTCCATAGGATTGGTTGGAATACTCTCATGAAGCTAAACCACCACACGCATGACCTTGCAAAGATACAAGTCTATCCCAGATCCACCAGTGATGGAGTTAAAGAATTTTTAATTCACCTTTCCTCAAAGCTTGTAACACGCTTTGAGCTTAACCATATCTAAAATTAAGACTAAAAATCCCATTCCACTAAATAAACTTCTGATCAATTTAGAACTCAGAATTAGCCAAACTACATTCCCCTGCTAGCTACAATTTAATTTATGCAACAATTCTGAAGCTGAAAGAGCCAAGAAGTAAATCTTTTTTCATCATATTTACATAAGAATATGCAAGTATAGTCTTTAATGAAAAATTTACCGTTAGTTTTATCAATATATTGTTTTGGATTGTAATAATTAATGATTATACTATTTTCTCCAGCACTGCAACATTAGAGTCAATTTTTAAAATAAAAATTGATAATAATTCAACAAAAATACTGATCTCTGGAAAGTCTATTTCAATTGTATCGAAAATTATTACTATAACATTTATAATCCAACTGACAGTACTAATGAAATTTTTAAATGGAATGAAAGTATAAGTGGACAAGACCGTGATGATTAGACTTCATCAGAAGGTCCAGTGTGGATACATGGGAATACATGGGAAAAAACTGCATGTCATTACCTAAATTGTGTTTATAAACTGCAGATATTAAAAAACGTTACAGAACCTGGCAAGTTTGCAATGACATATGGTATGTGTGTATGTTGTAACAATTAACAGTACCATTCTTTGCATCAATATTGCTATTCTTCTACAAGAAACCAAGTTCAGCTCTTTAACTTCCCTTTGGCATTAGGCAGTGACATATCTCTCCCTCTTGTTGGCCACAGCATGGGGTCCAGGTGAGCCTCCTCTGGCAAATATTTTGTAACCTGTCAATTTAAGTGGTTAAAAAATCTCCTTCTTTGATTTGCTTTAGAGGTTGTTGCTGGGATTTCAGCACAAGAAGCCTAATTTGAAGAAGAGATCCATAATCAGGAAATGTTGATGAGTCATGTTAATTACATCCAGAATGAATGAACATGGCAATCAGCCAGGGCTGAAGGCTTTCCAACACGTGCACAAACCAACTTTACGCATGAGAGTCATTAAGCTATTTACAGGATTAGAGACCCAATTTGTCTCAATGTCAGTAATGATGACAGCTCAGAGACCTCATGAAAAGGTCCTACAATGAAGCTGCAAATTTAATCCTTAAAAAAAAAAAAAAAAAAAAAGCATTCTTAACTGCATTAGAGTTAATTCTGTCCAGCACCATTTCCCATGCTCAAAAATGGGGCCCGGTGAGGTCCTGACTAATAGCTGTCAGGCATCAGGAGGCAATACTCACTTACCCTGATTCCTTGAGAAAGAGGGGAGGATGCTGAACATATCAGAAATGTCAAAAGTACTTTAATGTAGAATCCTGTGTTCTTCCAATTCCCTAACATGCTGTGCAGGGGATTGCAACATCGACTTTCACTAGAAAAGTTAAGGTTCAGTTCAGTTTTATTTTCTGCCCAAACCTCATTCCCAGTTCCTGCTGTTCAACCAGTACAGAAGAGGAACTGTATCATGAAGGGAGCCAGCACACACTACTTTGCTCTTCTAAATAAATTTTAAGAATGAAGCTGGAATAAATCTGCTGGGAATACAAATGGGGGAGGAATACAAGGGCAAAAGAGAAGAGCAGAAATGCAGATAAGTTGTCTCGAAGGACATACTAATATCTCCAGAATAATACTTAATTGTAGCTTTTTTATCCAGACATTAGCTGTTATCTCAACTCAGGTTTTGTAATTTTTTTCCCACTGAGATTCTGCTCTTTCTTAAGAGATAGGAATATCTGAAATTTTCTTTGGTTTCCTTTGCTATATAAAGCTACTGCTTTAAAGACTCCAGCAAGTTAGTTCATACTATTTGAAATATGCCAGTGAAAATGAGTTTTTTTAAATTAAGAGATTGCTGAGACCTATCTACTCTTGAGCATTTTTCAACGTTTTAGTAAGATTTCTTGCCATGGTTCAATATTAACTAAAACCAGATTATACGCTTCAATCTACATATTTTCTAGGTATTTTCACATATAGCAATAAATTCACTCCTTAAGGACTGTGTCTTTTCAGCTTTGAAGACTGAATGTAGTTCAAAATATTAGTCACTGACACTTCTGCCACACCCAAAGCCATAAATGCGATACTCAGATTTTGGCCGCAAAAGGAATATTTCTGGACTCAATACTGTAAACTAAGATTAATTTAGCAGGGTTTTTAAGTCTCAGACTGGAGTTCAGTGTATTAAAAATAAGATATTCCCTAAAGAGCATCTGGGACCAGCTGCTTCAAAGTTAATGAAAAATTTATATTCTCTTCATCTGCAATCATCAATTTTCCTACTTCTTTTCGAGAACACATTTCAAATACTAAAATAAGAAACATCCCTACATTGAAACCTGTGATTCTTCCAAACTGGGAGAGGTCCAATGGCACAGATATAGGTGACCCATATCATGGAATCATAGATTGGTTTGGTTTGGCTTGGAAGGGTGCTTAAAGATCATCTAATTCCAAACCCTCTGCCATGGCATATCCAGAACTTCTCCGGGCAACCTGTTCCAGTACCTCACCATCCTCACAGAGAAGAATTTCTTCCTAACATCTAAACTAAACCTTCTCTCTTTCAGTTTAAAACCACTCCCCCTTGTTTTATCACTATCTGCCCAAGTAAAAAGTCAGTCTCCCTGTTTTTTATGAGCCCTTTTTATGCACTGGAAGGCTCCCTGAAGGTCTCCCAAAAGTCTTCCCTTCTTCAAGCTGAATAACCCCAACGCTCTCAAACTGCCTTCATTGGAGAGGTACTCCAGCCCTCTGATCATCTTTTTTTCCCTTCATTGAACCCGCTCTAACAGGTCCATGTCCTTCTTGTGTTGAGGATGCCAGAGCTGGATGCAGCACTCCAGGTGGGATCTCACCCGAGTGGAGTGGGGTAACCATCGCCCTTGACCCACTGGCCACACTGCTTTTGATGTAGCCCAGGATATGGTTGGCTGTCTGGGTTGTAAGTGCACATTGCTGGCTCACATCCAGTTTTTCATCCATCAGTAGTCCCAAGTCCTTCTCATCAGGGCTGCTTTCAATGAGTTCTTCTCCCAGTCTGTGCTCATGTCTGGGAATTACCTCAACCCATGTGCAGTACTTTGCACTCAGACTTGGTGAACTTCACGAGGTTCTCAAGTTTGTCCAGGTCTCTCTGGACAGCATCCCATTCTTCTGCTGTGCCAACTGCACCGCTCAGCTTCGTGTCATGTGCAAACTTGCTGAGGGTGCACTTGATCCCACTGCCTGTGTCATTGGTGAAGGTACCAAATAGCACCAGTCCCAAGACGGGGCCCTGAGGGACATCACTCATCATCTGACCCCCTCTGCCTTCTATTTTCTACAGTTCAGGTGCTCAGAGATTCCTATCCAAAAAGAAAACATTAAGCACAGAAATCCAGATAACATTTATGTAGGTCTTCTGAATCTGTATCAAAAAGCTCATTTTGATCCCCATTGAAACATAGCTTTTGTGTTAGAAGACTTTCAGTATCCACCACTGTATAGCATAAGTGAATGGCAAGATTTCAATGGAGGTTTATTTTGCTAGCTGCTGTGTTTATATTTCTGCAGTTTTTTGTGGTTTTTGGTCTTAAAGAACTATGTACAGGTTAATTAAAATTTACAACGTCTGAACCTGATTTTCTTTTTTAAGCGTAGAAGATAAGGAAGAGGTTACATAACCTGTAAAAAGCCAGCAAACCAGTGAAAACATCCTGCTGCATTTTAGATATATTTCAATTTATACCAGATTATTCAGTCAGAAATTGTCTGGCCAAATGTCAGGTGAAGCAGAGCCCTTCTCTAGCTCTAAAATAAACCACAAACCCCACGATGAAAACCCCCAGGAAAAAAAGCCCTCACAGAAAGCCCTAAATTTGCACATGCACAGAAGTACAGAAAAATTTCCCTGCTTATTTTAGAATGTGAGCAGAGTATGAAACCTGTAAATACAGCTATTAGCAACTGAGGCTGAGATTATATACATATACATATATATATGTATGTGTAGAATCTGAGAATCACAGAATATGCTGAGTTGGAGGAGACCCTTCAGGATCATTTGGTCCAACTCCTGCCCTGCGCAGGACAATCCCCAAGAGTCACACCATGTGCCTAAGAGCATTGTCCAAATAATTTTGAACTCTGTCAGGCTTGGTGCCATGACCACTTCCCCGGTGAGCCTGTTCCAGTACCATGACCACCCACTGGGTGAAGAACCTTTTTCTAATATCCAACCTAAACCTCCCCTGACACAACTTCAGGCCATTCCCTCGGGCATATACACATACATGTATACACACAAAATCATGATAGAAAGTAAATCAAAGATTTTATAAACCTAAAAGGCACATTGAAAGAGAAAAACCCTTTTTTGTTTTTTTTTTTTTATTTCATAGCCGTAATCTTGACAGAATCTCTCTTTACAACAGGATGCCATTGCATGCCATTTTCTACTCTTGGAGCTGATTCTCTGTCTTCCCAGAGAAATATTTTCTGCTCTATTAAGAAAACTTTCTTCAAGACAAAATGTAGTGTCAATCTGCAAGTTTTTAACAGAAGCGGTAATGGATATGCAACCCCTCAGTACTGATAAATTGTGAGTGGATTCACTGCCCAAAGACAGAAAATGATAGAATGACAGGGTCATTCCATCAAATATACATACTACAAAGTGAAGCAAATGCAAGTAATCCACAGGAGATTACATCTGCCTCACCATTAGAGAAATACCTGAGTAGAATATGGCTCAATTTACTTCTTCAGGCAAAAAATTTCTTGAAGAAGGAAGACAGCATCTTCTGGTAACACAACTAAAGGATTTGCAAGGACAAACAACAGCAACACAGAGCTCACCTGCCCTGACTTCCCTGGCAAGGCATTCTAAGGGAACCTGAAGCATTTTTTGACCAGCCAGGTCATCTTTTCGTTTCTGCTAACATCAGTAAAGACTCTGCTCCAACTGACATCCACTAAAGTTCTGTGGAATCTTGCAAGTTATTATGTAAAAAACACAATGCAGATGAGCAACTAGTAGTCAAAAAATTTCACAACATTTATTTTTAAATAAATTATAAATTATTTGCTTGCAAATGATTTTTGCTTAGCCTAGTATTTGTAACAAAATACAATGTATTATGTCCTTAACAAAATCTTTAATAGACAAGATTGGAGGTATATAAATAAATCTACCTTTCACTGTCTTTTACAGTAAGGGCATTTATTTCCAGTAGCACAATAAGACTTGTAAGATTGGAATGATAGTATTTACATCTATAACAAGTACAAGAGAACAATTCACCTACAAGAACAATGACTTGGAGGGACAAACTCTAGAGGTAAGTGTAACTCATTCCTTTTCTACATTCACCATTTGACTTTCGTGCTCAATAAACAGTTCCAGTAAGGATGTTAATAAGGACTGTATCACTTATTAACACTATGCCCCAGCTATGATCTACTCCTTCAATATAGGTCACACACAGCCACTGTGATAACAGAATTCTTCTCACACCTAACCTGAATCGGATTCAGTCCACTGACATGGAAGTGAAAGGTGCCAGCCTCACTTATTCAAGCCTTCAGTTCTGTTAAAAATAATTTGAAAAAATAAATTCTGTGCCATTTTTTAATGCTATGTTGATTTGTACTTTAAAGAAAGTTTGTACCTAGGACTGTTGATTATTTTCTTAAGCTCGCTAATTTCATCACATTTCTGAATATCTATGAACTAAATTTTTTTCACCTCGCTAATGAGATCTGCTAGTGGAGTTTCACAGCAGGGGAAAGATCAATGTGTCACCGGGAAGAGGTCAGCACAAGAAATAGTTTTACTCAGCAAAAAAGAATAAGAAATTTCCTTCTATATGATTTCTTCCTACCAGGTGGCAAACGCTTTGAACTATTGTTGAGAGCTGTAAATGCATTCAGACACTTCTGAGTGGCAACTGGCCTCCATACTCACTACCAGTCATAATAAATACTGGAAAAAACCTCCATTATATCAGACTGCATGAGGCTGGTAAATAGTTTTGTTTTTCACTTTCAAATTACGTCCTTCACATGGACTTTGTCAACACTAAGCTATCAAATAAGAACCCTACATGCATATACTTTTACATCATGGATTAGGGATTTCTGAGGAGGACCGCAGAACTTAGAGCATTAGCAGAATGTACAACAGTTAATAAGGACAACAAGGACTGTGTCCTGCCTTGTTTTCACGGATGAAAGGCACTTCATAACTGAGTGCCAGAGTACCACAGTTGGCAAAAACACTGGAGATATCCTACAACAGGTTACCCCCAAAGAAGTAAAGTCATCGGTAGCAATTTTTGCATTCATGAACAGGTCCTTCCATACTGTCTTGACCTGGGCATTGTGGGCAGGGATCTGCAATAGTACCTGTAACACTACAATAAAAAAAAAAAAAAAATTCTGTATAGAAATTTCACATCTTCATGTTCTGCAGCACAACAGGTTGTTGCTAACCCAGCTTTTCCACTGGCAAAGATCAGGACTATTCAGACCAGTAAGCACATCTGTTTCAGCATGCAGCTGCTATATCTTCAGTTGCAGTGTAATGAGATTCCTAAAATGTTTGGTACAGGATGCACTTCTGATCTTCAGTGTCATTATACAAGTCTGCTACGCTGCTCCCAGCTTAAAAATGTTAAGAACAGCTGTGCTGCTGAAAACCTCATTGAAAAGCTACTGGTGTTACTGTTGCACAAAAAAGGCGCTGAGCAGTAAACATTCTGACTTGTCTAACATCTATCTTTAAACTTTGTGTTCACACATTTTTTAACACAAAAATATTGATACAAAAAACAATTCTGTATCCTCCTCCTTCTTTTAGGACTACAGGGTGTTGAGTAAAGCATCTGAGCTTCTGGTTATGGAGAAACTGTCAGGTAAAAGGAATTCCTCAAATTACACTGACAAATAACAAGATTCACCTGAAAGATGAAATCACACAATTCAGAGCAGACACAAGCTTAAAGAAAGGGGAGTGTCTGACCCGAAACAAGTTGTCAGTGTAAATATTCCAATCTTTCTTGAGGTATTCAGTTCAAAACAGATTCCTTTCGAAAATAAACACAGCTTTGTACTGGATGAAACAATGATTGCCTGCAATGACGAGATTCTGTATTTGGTTATTTTATTTGTGGTTTTACAGAGTAAGAGTAGTGTAAAATTCTCAAAATATATTAAAATAATCACTGAAATGATAGTCAAGTGAGATTTGCTTAGAAAACCCTTTAGGTAGCTCAGACATATGTTTCTAACCTTATTCCCAAGCTATATTTAAAAATGCAGGCCATGGCTGTGCTATATCAGTACATACATGTAAGGGCAAGGGCCTAAGACATAAGTGTTTGAGTGATTTGTGCAAAATAACATCAGAAGAAATTTCTGAAGCATGAAAAACACCTTTGTATTGTGTTTGTTCAGACAGATCACAAATAAAGAGTATTATTTTTATCTTTGCACTAGAAAAATATCTTAGGGTTGGAAATTAGCATGGAATATGCCCAAGGTAATTTTTGGAAAAGTGAGTAGAAGTCTGCAAAGAAGTTGTTTGATTAGTAGTTTGATTAGTAACATTTAAAGTTACTGTTAAATCTGGTAAATGCCAATATTGGAAGTGATCACACCTTTGTAAACTAATGATATTCTATCAAAACAAAGCTTGCTGCATTCTCTAATTTTTACTAATGTGTTAGAACAAATAAATGTTTTAATACCTCTTCATTTCCTACCTCACAATGGCACACATTTAATCTGTGGAATTATTTACAGTTACCAGTATTTTATAGGCTAATTTGGCATTGTCATGTTTTAAAATTCTGGAAAACACTCTGCTACAGAAAATTTAAGGAAAATTTCATAAGAAGATCTACCAATTCAAAAATGATGACGTCTCTCTGCTTTTTGATCTAATCCAAAACCCTGAAATTTCATGCTTCTCTAGTGCAGTCTCATATGCACCTCCAACCCTAAATGCAATGTAAAATAACACATTTTTGTCTACTTCTCAAACTGCCTAAAGCAGTTCAGTTCAGCAAAAGTAAAGAAGCTAAACCTTGCAACACGTAGCTTGTGTGAATTTCGTGTATCACCCTCAACTGTAAGGGCAGCACAACATGTGTGAATTCTCCAGGAAAAATTAATGCCCAGACATCTCATGGAGTTTGAACTGCATTTCCTGTACATAAGCATATCATTAATCAATCAGCACAAGACAGTACAATGAAGCCCCAGTTAAATTAAACCAAGTAAGGAAAAAAAGTACGCTTCTTAGTTCCTTTTTCTGGAACAGTCTCAATGGTAATTTTAAGTGGGAAAGAAGAATATGAATAAATGAAGAATATGGAGAATACCTTTTTGCATACCTACAAATAACAGTACTCTGTCTAAAATGAGCCAGGAAGTCCAATTTTGGCATGGAATACCGGCCATTTTACAATAATTTTGATCTATCTCAATAATATCCAGGCTTCTTTTGGGATTGTTTGTTTTTGTGCTGCTTTGCTGTGTTATTTTTTCAACATAGTAGATATAAATTCTAGGGAGCTGAACATTAACAGCAAAGTATCTGTTCAGTAAATAGTCAGTAGGCTTCACCTTTTTAAAAGTCTATTTAACTTGATAAGCTGCTTCTACTTGACAGTTTACGAACATACCCCGATATTTCAAAGTTCTGAAATAACATATCCAAGACCTTAAGAAAAAGATCATCATCTTATTCATCTGCAAAACCTTATCTTTGTTGTCAGATAAATGACTTCCATACTTTTTGTTTCTGGAAGAGAATTTCCTCTTGATTGTTGTTTTGTTTTCTTTTTTTCACCTCATCCTGGAAGTTTATCATTCTGACCCTAACCATTTGCAGTTAGATAAATCTTTTACTTCCTCTCCCCTCACACCCCAACAAATAAATGGAACACAAAATTAGGTCATTCATCACAGTGAGATAAAATCAGAAAGTTGATTGAAGAAATGAAACTCATTTTCTTAGTAAACTTACAGAATTCTTACCTCATATGGCCTTAAGTACATGAAGATGCTAAAGATGTATAAACCTCTTTATTGTTTGGGGTTTTTTTTAGTATCTGGAGAAGAGATAATGCCAGGGCAGGGCTGATTTGCAGGGAAGAAAAGCAATTAAAAAAAATGGAATCTACTCAGGCTTGCTCAGTCTCAATACAATAGATTATTTTATCATTGCTTTTACAAATTCCCATTTAGATGCCTTATGTATTTTACGGCAACATTTGCAAGGAAACCATGGGCTTTTCTTTGAGTAAAGGAAAAATGAAGAATGACTATATAAAACAGTTTTGGACAGAGAATTTTTTTCCATCTATGGATTAGAGTTGTGAAAAGAACAATTCATGCAGTTATTAATGAGCTTTGGGGTTTGTTCTTTATCAGCCTTTGGAGAAAAAAACATGCATGTTTTCATTATTTTAGAGGTAATCTCTTCCTGCAGTATTCCAGTCCCACACAGCATTTCAAAAACTTGTACAGCTAATAGTGACAGTGCGACAGAGAAAAATAGTTCAGAAAAGAGCCACTAATCCTGAAAGGTGTATTACAAAAAGCAGTGACTGGTTCTGTTAAGGTAAATAACTTGGTCCCAGTCTCACAACACGATGTATGTGAACGTACTAAATTAGAGAGCAACCAGACAGTTAAATAGATAAACTTAATGAGATTGTTGAAAAAGAGATACTATTTTTTTTCCAAAAAATTAGACTCTACTGAGTTAGCAAAGTTAGTCCCAAGATATTTTTTTTTGTATGGAAGTGTAAGGCTTTTGGATTCTTACACTTTCAGAGACTGGATATAGAATTTCAAAGAAGACAAAACTTCTGTAAGCTTTGCAAAACAAAGGTATTAATAGTTATTCACAGTCAAGTTGCAGCATTTACTTTCCCTTTTCTATTGACCCCCTATTTTACTGAAAGTTATACATCTTTAATGAAGCTATTTTCAAGTCAT
Organism: Oriolus oriolus; assembly: GCA_013400235.1. Classification (NCBI taxonomy): domain Eukaryota; kingdom Metazoa; phylum Chordata; class Aves; order Passeriformes; family Corvidae; genus Oriolus; species Oriolus oriolus. Next base: position 408,219 of record VXBT01006100.1, read on the forward strand.
TTCCCTACAGAAGATATTACACGACTTATATTTATACCCTGGAGCTACTGGGCCTTTCATCCCTCTCATCCATTTCTGAACAGCCAGCTGCCTGTTTCCAAGCAGAATATACCAAATGCAATACAGATTTGCTGTAGTTTCGCTTTTTCTATGGGTTAGCACAAAAGTATACTATGCACTAGAGATTCTGCACCCTTATACAGCGAGATCTCACTTTAGATGTGAACTGCTGAAATCTTCAATTTTGTTCCAGTAAAAACTGGACTGAATAAACTTGCTGTTCTCTTCCATTCAAATATTTATTTTGTTTTGGGAGCGAGGAAAGAGGAACTGAAATTTGTTAATTATCTCCATGAGTTTCAGGGATGGTCTTATTGGCAGCCCTGGGTGTGGGTGCAGAGGGGGACTCACTCTCCAGTCACTGCAAGGCCACATCCCCTTTCGTGACCCTTTTGTTCGGTCTGACAAGCACAGCCCCCTGCACACTTGTATAGGAGGCTCCTGTCCCTGATGAGAACCACGGGGGTGACCCTTATAACCTCTGGATCCATATCTAAAGAAATCATAAACTAAACCATCTTCTTTGAAACTACCTGCGTCCGCCTGTGAGCAGCACTGGCTCAATCATTGCCCTCTCCCCGCAGCAGCTCTCCGACACTGCCGGGGCCTTCCTGCTGGGCTACCCGGCTGGGATCGGGATGCAGCTGCCCTTACCTGGAGCGAACACCATGGTGCCGCCCGGGCGGCACGGCTCAGCACTTCGGAGGGGTCCCGGCCCTGCAGGGATCAGCACCTCGGACAGCTCCCGGCGCCACTGGATCAGCACCTCGGACAGCGCCCGTCCCGCCGGGCTCAGCACCGCGGACAGCGCCCGGCCCCGCGCGGCGGCGGAGGCGGCCGCGGTCCCTCCCTCCACAATGCGGCGGGGCGGGGAGGGGGCCGGGGCGCCCGCACGGACACGCACACACACAGACACACACACACACCGCGCACACACACACGCTCTCTCTCTCCCTCTATGACGGAACCATCACTGCCATAACTCCCTGCCCTGCAGTGGCAGCAGGGGGAAGGGCAAAAAGGAGAAAGGCAACAGCGATCTGCCCGGCAGGGACACCGGCTAATTGCTCCTAATTATCTCTCAACAACAGTCCCGCTGCCTGACATTTTGGGGTGCGCTGCTTTCACCGTAAGCTGACAGCCCTGGTAATAGGCTCAGCAACACTCTACTTTGTCACAGTATTTTCACTTCCAAAAGCTCAAATGCTGAGGAATTTATACTCTGATTTCACAGGCCCGTTGACCCAGCTGTACCCAGCACTTTAAGAGGCAACATGAACGTTCTGGCGTACAAAAGATGACATCAAGGCAAAACAGTAAAGAAAATAATGAATAGTAATAAAATAAAGATGATGAGGGCCAACAGCAGAAGACTACTTAAAATTTCCTACTATCTTTTATGTTTCAGATTTAATTTACTTCTGTTTATAGAACCCATATTCGGATTTCCTGTGGATCCTGGACTTCTACAGCAGAAGTGAGAGACACACAGCCAGATGGGATTTACAAAAACTAACTCTCCTCTTTAAGCCTAACTTGCAAGAGGGATTTTGAAAAACATTATCAGTGCAAATTATAGAAATTACATTTTAAAAAAAAATTGCGTAAATGTTTGCAATATGCAATACATTTTCCAATCACATTTTCATAACCTACAATATTCTCACAAGCTTATTTCATTCTTTTCATAGTCAAACATTTCACACAGAATTCTCCAATTAACCTGAGATACTTGAAGTATCAATATAAGGCCTTATTCTTAAAATACAGGTACAGAAACACACTGACTTCCTTAAGTAATATTGCTTATATACTTCAGCAAGAACTCAAGAGTGGCATCACTGTCAAAGTCAAACTAATCACCTGGCAGCAGTTTTTTTTCTTTTTTTTTTTAATAGTGTGCAGCGTCATTTCTCCTTGGGAATGCCTTCTAGATTTTTCTTCACTTACCATTTCTTCTATCCAGTTTCTGCATATTCCTTTTATTCCCCTTAGCAATTTCAGCTTCTTTATTGCCATTTTTTTCCCTCTTATATCTTATATTTCAGGGATTCAGTTTCATTTCTCTCAGATGGCAACTGAATTAATGAACATAAACATACATCTGGTTGCTCAGGTGTTCCCTTTAAGAATGTGACTACAAAAATCTCTAATCTAACCTTTCCTCACCTATCATTATTCTCATTCACCTTAAGTATGGGAACTAACAGGGTGCCTAAGAACTCAAGTAGAAAATTTCTAGCAAAAGTATCCCACATAAAATGCAGAAAAGAATGCAGTCAGCAATATTTAGCATTCTTACAAGAAAGGTGGAGGATACCCCATAATCTTTAGAAAATCAGGACCGATCCATAATTTGGAAAGATTGTAAGAAAACTTACACTGGTATTTTTATGATATATCTGTTATGTGGCCCTTAATGCTTGATTGGTGTGTTTGACGGAGAATTATCCATCATGAAAACAGGTATTAAAGCACTTCTCAAAAAAAGAAAAATGTATTGGATGTATTTCTATTACATCCATTCTCAAAAAAATTATATGGATGTTTCTAAGGGATTGTGTTTTGAGATGGTGGAGCAGCTTGTTAAAAGATTTTCCAAACAATAAATATGATTCATTGATATGAAAGTCTGTAAGTAAACTGTAAAATTGTAAGGACGTATAGGTATATGCAACTTGGTAAGAGAACCTACACCATTTTGGTGAAAGAATACAGTTCATTAACAATAATGTAGTGAACATCTTTCTTTAACTGCTATCTGTATTTAATCTGATAAATAACTCAGGCCAGTCACATTTTATCTTAGAGCTTTCAGTTTTCTTGCTCAAATTAAAAGCCAACAGCAATCAATGTTTTTTGCTAGAAGAAAAAATGTCATCAAAAAGCTTTTTGAGCTTCTTTTTGTCATAAAATTGATTTCTGAACTTTGGATTGAGTCACAAGTTCAAATGCACCCAAAAAATCACTGAAATAATTGCACAGGACAGAGGTTTGTAGCGAACTGTCACCTCAAACAAAAAGTGCAGTTAATGCAGTACAATCCCAAAACAAAGAGTGCACTACTAATTTTTTTTTCATTCAACTTCAGATAAGTGGAAAACAACACTAGTTATTCCTACTTATACAAAAAAATCCCTTGAGAATGAAATACATTGGTAAAAAGGAGGTTATATCATTAAAATGCAATACATTTAAAGATATTCCATCAACTTGCATGAAATAAGAAGCATGAAAACATTTTTAAAAATATCTGTATATATTTTTATCAGTAATTCTACAGTCTCTGCCTTGTGTATCATTTAAATTCTTAATGTTTAAGTGAGGAATACTGATTTCCAGATAACATCAGGGGATGTAAAAATTCTCTGGTATGTATCTTCAAAGACATTTTTGAAGAAGTCGTGACTTACTTATAAAGTACTTTGTTAAAAACTTTAACACTTTTTTTAACAGATAGCTAACATTTTTAGACAGTTACAAAAATCATGTTGACTGATGTCACTTTAAATCATCCGTGCTATTCAAAATTCTGTGGGTTTAGATCTGAAGTAAGCCCTTTATTCTACTGGAGCTGAGAACAACTATTTGGTCACATAGGTACAGAAGCTTTGTAAATATGTATTCAGGAAGGAGCCCTTTCCACGTGATGATGTGCAAGGTTTCAATGTTTTGTTAACAAGAATGTACAGCTAAGATTTTACAGGTAACATTTTAAACTCTTTTCTGAAAGAATCATTCAGAACTAATCACATAAATAGAAATGAATACATTTTATAATAAAATTATTATAAAGACATAATCAAGATTTCATACATTTTACATCAGATGCTAGTATTATATTTTGTAAAATGTTTTTTTTCCCCAACCTTGAGAACTAATTATCTCTGAGCCTTTTTTCTTTATTTCTTCCCACACTTACACTTTAATAATCGAATCTAGCTTTTTGGGAGGGAAAATTAATATGATTAGGAAACTGCTTGAACTATTTGATGTCTTTTGCTAAATTGGCTATGATCATAATGGTCTTCAAAAGTGCTTACAGTCACTGTAATCTTATGGTTAAGCTTAACATTAAAAGTCTTTACTAGCCCAGACACAATATATTACACCTGAAACTGCAGGGAAGCTGTTTAGAGGAAATTGTGACTGAGAGTCAGCAAGAAATATCTAAACATTAGATGTCAAAACTGAAACAACATTGAAATGTCAAAATTGCAATCTGTACAGCAGGGATCGTAATAGTCAGGATCCTAGATTTAGAAATCTATTATTTAATATCTCTCTGATTAATATATCTCTAACAGATGGAGAGAATAAACAGAGAGGGTAGAAAAGAGGGTAGAAAAGAAAGATAAAAATGGACACAAGTGCCATTCTCCTGGAAAAAAAAAAATTAAAAGAGACCCCAGTTACCTTTCCATGAGTGCTTCAGAACAACAGCGGTGCACAGATTTCCAGCAGCCAAAGACAGGACACCTTGGAAGCCAGAAACAAGAACATGCAATGTTTCCCAAGACAGCGGAAAGTGAACACCATTAAAGATAAGTGTGGCCACTAGTATTTTAATTCATTGGTCGACTCATTTTTCTTAATTAATCTGATAAACTACATTGTAGTCCAGGGCAGAGATTTACAAATATGAATAAATTTTAGACAGAGACTAGGAGAAATAGCTGTACAGTTTTGGGGTGTTCTTTTGTTTCTTTTTTTGGTTTGGTTNGGTTTTTTTTTTGTTTTTTTTTTTTTTTTTTTTTTTTTGGGGCTCTTTAAAGTATCACAAAGATGCATCCATCCCAGGACTTCTCACAGCCTGTGAAGATATCCCAAAAGACCCACTTCCACTTAGGAAATATTTCTAGCTGATTACATCACCACCCTCACAACATCTGAGTGCCTTGCACCCATTACTGGTTATCTTCCAACAGTCCCATAAAAAGTAAATTGTTATCTTTCTGTTATAGATAGGAGTCAAAATTAGAGAAGCTGAACCCCATACAAAAGCCAACCAACAAGACCTAGATAAATTCAGGAGGTTTAAGTAAAAGATTCAATGACTCACCTAAAACATTACTACATATACAACTGTGCAGTGGAGCCCAAGGAATCGCTGCTCCTACCAGCCACACCTCTGCCAGTCGTCAGTCCCCTCACCAAGGCAGATGAATGAGTCACTGTTCAAAACTTAAAGAGTCTTTCCATCACACAGGAATTCTTTTACACAGCAAGGAATTCAGTCCAGTCAAGTCCTTGGCTAGTGACTCTGGATCTAGCAGAGACACTGTGAAACATAGGCAGAGGTTCCAAAGAACCTCACACAAAACCACTGCCTCCTGACATGGACCAGGCCACACCATTCTGCACCATACTGAAAATGCATAGGATGGGTTGGGAGTCTCCTTCAAGTCAAATTCTCATCTTCAAATCTTTTCTGTTCCTATCAGCACAACATTTGTTACACTAAAAATGAGTATTTTTGTATGTATCTTTCTCTTTTCTATAAAAACTGTTTTAAGACTCTGGTCATGCCACAGTTTATTGGGGTGTGTAACTTGACACACAAGTCATAAAACTAGGCATTTGCTCAAGTTTTCAAGGAACTTAAAAGGAGAAAAGCATTTATGACTCACAGCAGAACAGCTAGCCAATGAGCTAAGGAGAAGAAAAGTCAGCTTTAGAATGAACGAAGGTATTTCCAAACTTGCAAAAAAATATTATTAGAGTCCTCAATCAATCAGTTATACATTTTGATAAAAGTAAACCTAAATGTTAAACCACATACTTAATTTAACACTCAAAGAAAAGAAAAAAGGTCTGTAAAATGTAAATACCAAAGTCATAATTTGAATGTGCTACTAAATAGCTTAGATTGTTCAAGAACTGAGAAGGGGAAATTATAATGAATTACAGCAATATGAAATACAAATGGTAAATACACAATGCAGCTTTCTAACTTGTCCTATAAAGTCAAAAGAATGGGGATTTCACCATGCATGGCTAAAAATGAAACAATGTGGAGAAATAAGATAAACATATGAATTTTAAATCAAGTTTGAAAACATCAACAAAAGAAAGGATTTTAAACACTACTGAGTTTTGAAACTTTAAATTAGGTTAGCAAGATTCTCAGAGCATAATCCATGTCCATCTGGAAAGTATCTATAATAGGACAATCCTACGCCAGTAGAATTTATCACATCCATCAAATCAGAGCTTCCATCTGACTCCATTTAATCTGTCCTGGAAACAATGGGAGATCTACAAGAAAGTCACACAACTGGATAAAAGTTAATTATTGAAGTGAAAAATGAAACCTATGCTTCATATTAAAAACAATGACTAACATTTTTAAAACAGGTAATTGTTCACTTCAATTAAAACATTTGTGTCTAACATACCTCTGTTTATGATGGCACCAACGACATTTTAAAGTAAGAATTTCTCGTGTATTTCAGGGTTAGGTTTTTTGTGCAGACTGAATTGCAAAACTCTAGCATAAGCAAACCTGTCAGGCTCTTTACAAACTGTAAGTTTTAATTGTTACTATATGTAGAGTTGTAGATAACTGTTAGTCCAAGCCCAGCTATGTTCAGACCTTTAACTCCTGTGAAATACAGAAGGGTAGAGCTGCTCCTTCCTACTTTCCAAACGGACGGTTGAACTTTTTTCCCTTATTTGATCTAAGACAAAGAAATCCAGAAACACAAATAGAATACACATATACATATGTTTTTAAAAATCAGCTCTTTCCAATACAAGCAAAGAGACCTTACTGCTTTTCAGGGGTATAAGATTTCTTGTACAGTGCTGAGAAGTTAAAGGTTGAAACCTTACACTAACATTACAAAGTTTTTATTTCCAAATCCTGGTGTAAGTTCTATTTTATACTTTAAGAGCAAGAATATAGTGGCTGTGGTTGTTATAACTCTTACTGGAGAATTTGGATGAATTAGTAAAATATCAAAATCAGTAACAGCTGTAACATAAAAATAAGGCACCTTCTAAAAAAAAAATTCAAATGCTGTTACTTCAAATCGGAAAAAAAGTTCTTGCTAAAAGCATAGAAAACCATGAGAAATGTCAGAGAACAGAACTCATTTCCAGGGAAGAACTTTACACTGAAAGGAGGCAACTCTTAACAAGGAATGCCTTCCAGAGCTTGAGCTACACAACTCAAGAATTACTTTTAAAACTCATTAATGCCAAGTACCAAGTGGAAATGTAAGAAAACCTACAATTTTTATATTCAGGCCTTTAAATGGATACATATGTATACACGGAAATAAATCAAAATCACTCATGTGAAAACTTTAGGTTTGCCAGAGAACCTGAAACTCAAAAGGTAGAAAAATAAATTATGATAAAACCAGTCTAGCTGACATCACCTAATGAAATACAGAATCTATCCCTATACTTTGGAGTTATATTATTTGCATTAACTAAAAAGAGTGATTTTTTTTTAAGCCAGCAAGTGATCTAAACCAGATCTAAAATAGATGCAAATAACTATGAAGAGAGTATTGTTTGCTTCTAATACTTGTAAAGATTAACTTGTTGAAAAAATGTATTTTTCATCCTTTTGGGATTCCAGTTTTGTCCTTCAGTGAATGAAATACCTATTGTCTTTTATTAAGAACCCTTTTCTCCTTAACTTGAGCAATTTGCCACCATTCAAGGCCGTGTAGAACTGTTGGATAAGAGGTAAACAGGATCAGATAAATTTTAACAATAAAAAAAGAAAGAGAAAAAAAGCCCCCACAACTTCAACCATCAAATTCCATTCTCCTGAAAAAGCAGAAATGACACACACAGATCACCCTCTTCAAAATCCCACAAGTCTACCAGCAGTGGATGTTGCAAAAATGGTGTCTGATGATGTCTGATCCCTTCTGTTGCCTGGGTCCTTCACAAACACTGTGCAACATGTGCTGTGCTTCATCACCTTGCATTTAATGTGGTGCCAAAGTTGGGCAAGTCCTGCTCCATTCCTTCTCCTGACTCCAGCAATGTGCTCCTGCCACTTATTTTGGATAAAACCGAATGAATTGGTTCGACAAGGTAAGTCAATTCAAAAGCAACACACTTAAGCACTGAATTGCTCTCTTACATAAGATCACTCCACTGGCTTATTCTAAAGCCACAAAAGCCACTAAATCTGAGGCAAACAAGACAGAGGAAACAGGTGCAAAAGAAAGGAAAAGAGAAAATATGATTACCCCTTTTAGCACCAATTTGCAGTTTCACTATGGCAGTGAAAACACAAAGCTGCTGTCTCAAGAAGCTGCTCTAAATTGAGGCTGCTCTCCCACTGACCCCAGTGGAAGCTCCACCAGCAGAGTTAGTGGAGCTCCACTTTACTTTTCTCCTGTCTGAGCACTTTGCAATGCCACTACAGTGCTTTGTTCCTGTAAGCACTGCTTGTGGTACCCGCTACCCTGAAAGAAAAAGGATTTTTATTAGTGAAGAATGCAAAGTTAGATGCAGGGAAGCTTGGTCTTTAGAATATTTTAAAGGACAAAAATACTCTAAGCTGCTTGCATATACAGATTAGTTAAATGTATAAATAGGCCATTGGGAGGAGGTCAGAAAACTGCAAGTGTAAGCACTGTAGGGTTTGGGTAGTTTTGGTTATTGTTTTTAACAGAATGGGTTTACATCAGAAAAAATACATTTTCCTAAACATAAGAAAACTTCCATGCTTTGGTGGAAAAAGCTGAAAAGAGCTCTCATGTTTTAATGATTTCATAAAGATGATCTAAATTCAATGCACCATATCTATTAATTTATTTTACTTCTGAATGAAAATATAACTTTAAATCTATTCATTGCATAATATGTAGCATGTAGTTACTGTCTTTTCTACTTCTTTAAAATGGCTCAGTATTATCAAAAAGAAAATACATTTGGAATTTCAATTAAGTAAGAATTCTATTTTCTTGTTAGTACCACTCATTTTACAAACTCATGCTCTCGAACTATAGACTCACAAAAAAATTCATGGAAGGAATGTGAGATACAAGCATCCAGAAGTTCTGCTTTGGCCATGGTTTTTGATACCCATATACCAAACAGGTTAGATGTAGTACATCTTTATTCATATGGTCCACATGTTTTTCAGGCTTACCTATAAAAAATTAGATGCTTAGCTACTGAATAGTAAAAATACCAGTAAATTCAAAATATGTATTAACCTGATTCAAAAATATTTCTATTTTCAAGAGTTGCAGTGTTGTTCATATTGGAACCACTGAAGTTCACCAAGTTTCAGAGTTCTATAAATATCTAAATGAGCAGGGCATGGAAATAAAAATAACACGGAAGAACAGTGGAGAGAAAACCACCGGAAAACATATCAATACTGTATAAATCACTATTTTTAGCTATTCTGTTATTTCAGATTTCTTTCATTACATTTAAAAATACTTCCTGAGAATAGTTGTCTCAACTCTTATGACACATATTTAACAAATCTATTCATGGAAATCCTCCATCTGTTCTGAAATGAGTATGAATGTTACTATAATTGTTTTAGATCTATATGAAGACAAATGACAGACCAACTGCTGTAATGGAATTTTTAATGAAACGTGCACATTTCTGGCTGACCGGGCACACTGCTGTGATCTAAGGACTAACTGAAAAAGATTAAAATTCCTTAGATCTGTCTTTACCTTCCAGGCAGAATTATCCTGTTCTGTACCTATCTATAAATGTTTACATTCAGAAAAGGCATCTGTTGCAATCAGTAGACGTAGTCTCTTTCATAAATGCTTTGTCTCCTCTATAACACTAGAAATGTCTGTATTAATAAAATACTTAATAAAAGATAATATGCCCCTAAAAGTATACTCTAACCCAAGGGTAGACTTTCTGATATTATCTGATATTTTACTCTGTATTTCACACAAATCTATTAAAGTATCTTTACTTAAGGGAATCATGAAAGTAATCTCTGTATTAGAAAGCTGAGGCCAGATCTTCAAAAGAACTCCAGTTTGGCTACCTAAATGGCAAGATTTTGAGGACTACTTAGTATTCTGTAGCTTACAGGAACAAATAGAAGCTGACTTCAAACTTTTGCTAGAGAAGTGAGCATGAGGAATTGTTTTTCATAAAACAACCTTTAAAACTCTGATTGCCCAGGTCTAAACCTTTCTAAAATATCAAAGCAGAAAAATAAAACCACAAGTACTGACTCAATTGTGAGTTGCTTCATTTTCTAATAGTTTTTAAAATATTGATAAGAATAGTTTGTAAAAGAAGGGTTGGGAAGTGGAGAATGGCTGAAAGGTATTCTTTGCCAAACTTTTAATTTCCAAACTGAGTTATGCCAAATAATCAGCAGCATACCCATGGCTAACACAATTAGGATGAGCAATTAAGCAGATACCACAGTTTAAAATGTGTTGGTTTTGCTCCTTTTTCTTTTAAAAAAAATCCAAACAAAAAACCCCCGAAGGAATGTTAAGACTAGTCTGGCCCCAGTAGAGCCAACAGCAAAATTTCCATTAATTGGACAGAATCTCATCCACTGCAGAATCTCATCCACTGTCTCAAGCTCTAAAAGTAGTTGCCATCCCTGTCAAAGCAAAAAAAAAAAAAAAAATTTGCCCATCCCTCAGTCAACACAGCTCACAGCTTACTTTTTTTTTTTTTTTTTTTCCCCACTGGAAAACCTCATTGGCTTGGAGCTGACTCACACCTGCTTTTGTACACAATGTCTTTTGGCACAGGCAGGAGAGAGATGGGAGCAGTAGTGTTGCAAGATGCAGACAGATTTACCTGAAATTCACAGACACATCCACACATTATGTAGGCTAACATTTCTTCAGAATACACAGATTAATTTAGAACACATTAACAAGAACATATATAGAGCTAAGGATACGTCCATGCCTCTGCACTTGTAACTTTTACAGCTGTAAGCTGTAACAATAGCACAGTTTATTCTGACGTAACACAGAATGTTATCACACTTTCAGCTGTGAATCTTCTAATGCAAGCCTGCTTTTCTATAACAATTTCAAATTCACAGCCCGACTACTTGTGCTCAAAAGTCAGGGGCAGTTTTCTTTAACTGTAATACTTGAGTTCCGTCCTTCCACTCAAGTGTCTGCTGTCCCAGTGAGCTCCAATTTAATTTATTACTTTCCCCAAAAAATCCCAATGAGGCTCTTCTTGAGAGGTTATTTAGCTTATCCTTCAGCTTCAAAGCACAATTAACCATATTTAAACCATTCCTAATAGAGGTTTGTCTAACCCATTCTTGAATGTCACCACTACTGGAGATTGCAGTATCTCCGCAGGCATTCTGTTTTAGTAATTCATTATTAAAACCTTTAAAAGTTTGGGGTTTTTTTCTAACATAATTGTTTACTGCTGTAATTTAAGCTCATTGCTTCTTGCACTCTTCATAGCAGACCTTGAGAAAATTTACTTTCTTCACATTTCACACTTTTGAACTCTTATCACAACGGATCTGTTTTGTACAGTCTTATCAACCCCAATCTACCTAGGAAGAAGTGCACACAATTTCAGATAAGAAAACATAGCAAGACTAATATATTTAGAAAAAGAAAAGTAGATCCTATTTTGGACCTACTATCTTTATATCTATGATCATATACAGTAAAACATTTTAACAATGGTCATTTATCATGTTCCTCAAGAGAACCAATAAAATGCAATGAATACACATCCTCTGATGTTGCACAGGTACAAAATGTATAGTTTGTTTACAAACTAATATTACTGAATGTAAAATGAAGCAACAATTTAAAAAAATATATTGGTAAAAGTCCAAAGTTTACATTTTCTAAAATATTAAGGTCATGTTTTATTTACAGACCAGCGTTCCAACAATTACTGGCATTTTAAGATAACTGCTTAACCTGATGAATACACGAATAAAACGAAGCTGTAAAAAAAACCTCAACCAAATAAAAACCCCTCAAAAATCGAAGTTCCATATAACAGTTCCAAAACCACTATTTTAAATTTCTATTTAGAAAAGCAAGATGTGATCTACCACACAGTAACTTACCAGAAACTGGTCTAACACTTTGATATGCTATAGGTATCGCAAGTGACCAATGTTACCAACCATGTGCCCAAGAGTGTGGTTTTTTTTGCCCATTCCAACTTCAAATGAAGTTTTCACAACACTTGTAGTATTTACAAATTTAAAATAAAGGCTCAGTATACCTTTGGATTACATTGCCACTGTTATTGTGTCCTCTCTTGATGACTATGTGTGGCAGACTGCAATCCAAAGACCACTTATTTTGTTGACTCTGTGAGTTAACTATTAAGTTATCAGCATGTACCCCAGCTGGTCTTAAAAAAAAGTACACTAAGCAACCGACTAATAGTGAACACTCACTCAGGATCGATTATGACAGAACTCACTCACTGAGTCTACCTCTTGACAAGAGGTGGTGTGTCAGAAGGTGGAAGCTTTTAAACTTGAACAGGACCTATGAGCTGGTATGACCAGCCACGACACAAACCCCAGCTGAGCCCTGCGGGCAGGTATGTGACACACGTGGCTGCAGCTCTGGGAGTCTGGCAGTGACATCTGGTCACCTGCTGGTGCAGCTACTCCTCTGCCTTCATTGTGCTAGGTTAGGTGACCTGAAAGCTGCATAATAAAAAACAGTCTCAGGCTGTATTGGGTTTTACTGATTTCTACTGGGCTTGAGTAAGGAGCATGTCTCCTCCATGCTGCACCCTTTTTCCTTTGTGGCCTGGTCCCATCTCCGGGGCCCTGCATAAAAGTGAACATAAAAACAAACGAGGCAGACTTTTTTGCCCACAGAAGGGATTGGTGAATGCCATGACACTTCTGCTTTGCCAACCGTGAATCACCGTGAATAATGCAGTTTTTTCAAGAATGCAAGTATTTCATTAAAACTTGCTACCTTTATAAAAATAAGAGGATATCTGAGGGAATGGAATAAGAAGCAATTTCACTTTGATCACCATCCTCCTTTACACTCTGTTGTGCCAACCTACACTAGGTGAAAAAAGGAGGAATTGAAAAGCTTAGGGAATCAACGTCTGCTTCTCAAAAAATTGTAAGTATAACACCTCAGAATTACGAAAACCAAATCCTGTCTTTACACATTTGTGATTTTTGAGATCTCAGCATTTTCAAACATAACTCACTGATTCTCACTGATTGCAACTTTACGTAGTATTCAGTATTCCATACTCGATGAAGCGAAGTATCAGCCAGTGATGATCCCTGTTTTACAGAGAACTTGATCACATTCTCGAATTAAACAGTTATTAGTGCATTATACTGCTAATGACAACAAAACTGTTTCACATTCTAAGAATACCCATCTCTGAAATGTTTTTAAATACCTAAAACCAAGCAATGCTATGCATTCCTATGTAACATTCAAATCCTCTAAAAATATGCTTTCTTGAAAAGATTCTCAGTCTAAATGTATACCAACAATAGATTTTCTTCCACTTCATTTCTTATATTATTTCTGATAAAGTTCCTGCTTTAGGTTTTAACTACAGGCTATAGTTTCTAATTGCTGCTCTGCTTCAGCAGCCATGGCTGCTGCCTGCAACTGTTCTGTTTCACTCTGGATGGAATTGGCCGCTGTAACTTGCTTTCTTTCACTGTGCATATTATTCTCATGCCTTTTTAGGTCAGATGCCTTAGCAAATGCTTTAGTGCAGGAACTGCAGACAAAAGGTTTCTCTCCTCGGTGCCTTCTCTCATGGTCTTTGAGGTGGGACTTGTGCTTGAAAGCTTTATCACACATGTGGCATGCAAATGGCCTCTCATTACTGTGAACTCTTTCATGCTTTTTTAGATCTGGTGCACGAATAAAAGACTTCCCACACACCTCGCAACTGTAAGGCTTGTAACCCGTGTGTATTTTCAAGTGTTCTTTCAAATGAGCCTGCGTGGTAAAGCCCTTTGTACACATTTCACAAACAAAGGGTCTATCTGCAGTGTGTAGTTTTTCATGTTTTCTCAAACGCGCTTCATCAGAAAAGGTCTTGCCACAAGCCTGACATACAATGTGCTCCCTGTGACCGTAAAGCAAGTACTCAAACTTCATATCCCCAGCTGCTGTGGTCCAGCCCGGTGTCTGTTCATCTTTCACTTCACTTATGCCATCATTAAATGTGAGTGCCTGAGGAGTCTGAGATCCTAAGTCTTTAGATTCCGTTGTTTCCATAGGCTCTACTTCTTGGCCATAGCAATTTACTTTTCGAACTTCTTCACTTCCCAGCTCTTTCAGAATTGCCTCTTGCACTCTCAGGGTAGTGGTTGGTGACTTACCATCTTCCTGACTTGGGGGAGTGCCTTCCACTGTCACATCTGATGGACTGTCATCATGATCCCCAATCTCTTCCACCTCATCATCTTGGGTGTCATTGGGTTCCCCCATAGAACGGTTCATTTTCAGACAGTACTTGCTCTTGGACTGTGTGTTTTCCTCAGGACTAGACACATCACGTTTTTGAGAGCAGAGTTTATCAAGAAACCGAATACCGAGGATCTGGCCTGAAGACATCATCAAGTTTACATCCTCTTTCTTAACAGAAATCTTTGCAGTATACATGTAATTGAGAACCTCCTCAAAAATATCAGAACGAAGAAAATCTATTTCTATTACTGATGAACTATCAACTTCAAGTTTTTTGAAAAGCTTTTTGAAGTATGTACTGCAGGCAGCAAGCACGCACCTATGGGCTCTGAACTTAACATCTTCAACCACAATAGCGATGTCACAAAATTCTCCTTCCAAACGTTGTTCATTCAATGTTTTCAGGAACACAGTTTTGTGATCGTCGTCATTATATTTAATGGTTTCAGACATACTGATGAAAAACTCCTGTAAATTAACAGGAAAGTTTTGTAATTTTTATAGAGCAGTCTAAATCACAAAATCCCAACACACAAGGTCATTTACATAATAAAAATATATTTTTGTATAAAATGACCACAAAAAAGCCTTTTAGACTCTAAAAGCATTACTCTGAAACTGATTTTAAAATTGTGAATGCATAAAGGTCTTTCCCTAGGTTGTACACTTTACAATTATTCAAATCTTTATTGATTCAGTTATACAAAATTGAAAAGTTTCTCTGTGAAACTACAATTCTCAGTAAATATATGATCCAACTCATACGTCATTATTATAGCTAAAGGAAATATTAACACTAAAAAATGTGTAAGAAATACTCTAAATGTGTTAGCATAACACACTAAATTTGAACTATCAAATACAAGCCTTACCATGAACAATGCAGGAAGTTTTCTGAGCAAATGACTATTAAATTAATCCTCAGAATGGGCCACCTTCAGCCTGAAAGACAGGAAGATAATAACATTTCAAGAAATGATAAGATCTATTCTAAAAATTCTTTTAAATTTGGGTGTTAAAACACAGCATTTTCAATTATTTAAAGCTAGATAAAATACACCATTAAAATACCCAGTTATTTTTTCAGTGATACTACAGACAACTGAATAAACCATGTGTTTACTTTTCTCTGGCTACTGCGCTTCCCTGGTTCCACTTTCCTGCTACTTAACTTTGCACTAAATCTAAAGGTCTGAAAAGCCTCCCCAGGAATCATCACAGTTAACACAGTTACCAACCCATCAAGAAGGTGATCAGTCTTCTTCTGAACCAGAGAGCTAAGCAAGGCTAGCGGAGGGTCTGGCAAGCAGACTAAGCATCTCAAAGGACAGCAGACCAGGGACAGGGTTGGACATCCAGGACCAGGGAAAGACACAAGAAGTGTACCAGATTTCCAAACTATGGAGATACCAGAAAACAGAAGGATAATGCAATACACATAATTCAAATTATTCAATCCCAACAGACATCTAATTGTGCAGAGGAGGGAAACACAGCGGAGGGGAGGGAAATTTAATACTTGGTTTGGAACAAATCCTGTGCCACCTGGCACAGATCTGCTGGTAATTTCTTCCGTAAATTCCAATTTATCCTTAACCATATATGAAACAGAAGCAGATGACAGGTATGATGACAGGTTTGCAACTACCACTCTTGGTGCTGTGTGTTTCACACGATATGGGAACACTTGGCTCCCTACAAATACCTCTGCAGGTCTGGCATCTCCACTAAAGTGTCCCTGGTTACACCAAAAAATTTTAAAAAAAAGAAAGGTAAAAAAAACCAGCAAAAATTCTTTTCTTAGTCCTAAATAATCGAATTTTAAGATAGCCAGATAGTAGGTCTGTAAATATTTGAAATATACAAAAGGAAACAAAACCAGAAGGCAATATCATATGTATTTCTGGGCTGTCTGGGTCTGCTGGCCCAGGAAAATGTATCGGTCCAGTATTGAAGATGGTAGGACAAAGAACTATTTCAATGGGATCTTTTCAGAGTTCTTTGCAAGATGGGAAAAATGCTTTCTTTTTAAGCAAGCAGGAAGATGTCACTGCTAACAATCTAGCAGCAATTGCACCGTTCTGTCAAACAGTATGCAATTCTGTCGACACTAAGAGAGAATTAATAATAGAAATAATTGGCTGAAAACAGGGTTGCAGAGTATACAGGCCTGTGTGACTGGCAAAGAACAAAGTTGGTCCTCTGCGAATGGAGCAGGGCGGGCACTTGCCCAGAGCATCTCCAGCTCTGATTTCAGAAAGGTCTAGTTACTTATTCCACTGGGCAATTCTGATTTATTCATCCACACACTTTTTATATGGCCGCTACCCCCGCAGGGCCGCGGGGAGGTGTG
>VXBT01006100.1:426370-547416 GCA_013400235.1 Oriolus oriolus
CGTTGGGCGGCGCTCGGGGGCGCGCCCGCGCGTCTCCGCGGAGGGGCGGCGGTGGCGGGAGGTGCGGGGCGATCCCGCTTCTGCTCCACTCTGTGACCCCTGCCTGCCAGCGAGGGCGGAACAGCTCTGCCCACCCAAACCCGCCTGCTCTCCCTTTGCAAACAGTTGGGGGGGCTGAATTTTAAAACGGTCGCTAGGAAGGAATAAAAGCTTTAATTGCACTGCTCATCTCCCACCTCCGATTTTCTTTCCAAACAGCATCTCGTGTGATGCTACCCTGATGGTACAGCTTTCACTGGAATAATTTGTACATAAATAAAAATTTACAGTGTTTCTGCTAGTGTAAAATGCAGCAGATCTGCTTGTGAAAAAGAAATCTTGATAAGTACTTGTGTTGGAAAGTATAGCGAATCAAAGAAGTCACTGGACTAGTGGATTCATCTCCTGGAAGCAACAAATTGACTTTTTCCGTGGGGTTGATAACTCCTTCCCTTTCCTGAGCCACCTCTTAGAGGTTTCTGTGTAATGCACTGACTTATGTAATGAATTTTGGTCCAGCTGGATCACTTTGTTTTGCTGGTTTTTTAAATTATTTTTTCCACCCCCCATTAGATACAATGAAATTAAGTCCCTGTTTTCCCTGGGCAGTCAAAACTTCCAGGCTTGTTTTTGTAGTAACATCAGTGATTTACATTCAGAAGGCAGAATTAACTGTCTTAAATAGGAGTGATAGGTTCAACCTAAAAGGGGAAATTTGGGTTGCGTGTATGGAAGACATTCTTCACTGTGAGGGTAGTGAGACACTGGAACAAGTCGCCCAGAGAAGCTGTGGATGCCCCATCCCTGGAAGTGTTCAGGACCAGGTTGGATGGGGCTCTGAGCAACCTGGTCTAGTGGAAAGTGTCCCTGCCCATGGCAGGGGGGGTTGGAAGTAGAAGATCTTTAAGGTGCCTTCCAACCCAAACCATTCTATGATTGTATGAAGTCTGGGAAGTATTTCTGAATCCTGTACAAGAACTCTCTCCAGTGTGGAAGGAGCTTCCCTTTTACAATTTCACAACGTGCTATTTCTTTCTTCAACCGTGTCCCAAACACTCGTGCAATAACCTTATTGCTCCTGAGGAACATGTAGCTGCTGGTTTACCACACTGGCCAGCAAATGACACCTCTTCATTTCATTAACGCTCTCTCTTCCTGCTCTATCCGTACAGTACCTGACAGAACACGGATATGCCTAACTTGTAGAGCCAGGTTCTGCTGTAATGTCAGTAATCAGAATTAAACGAGTCGTGGAAAAAGAGTATGGTACCTTACAAAAGGTACGGCTATCCATTTTTTCTGTCTGCTTTTCTGTATCTTAGGCTACTGCTGAATGCATGTTTCTGCATGTTTAAATTGTATCATTAGTAGCTGCCACTGAGATACTAAAATAGGGGAAGAATATGTTCAATATCTAGCCTAGGTAACTATGAATTTGGGAGAAAAAGAAAACTCCTTTTTACTGTCTAACTGTGTGTGGCGAGTTGACCCTGACTGGATGCCTTGTGCCCAACAAAGTCAGGCTCAGCTAGGCAGGGGAGAGAAAGTGCACATGTGTTGAGATATAAGGGCAGTGAGAGATCACTCACCAGTCATTGTTACCGGCAAAACAGCCTCAGCTTGAGGAAATTATATTAATTTATTATCAGTCAAATCAGAGTAGGGTAATGAGAAATAAAAGCTGAGTCCTAAAACACCTTTCCTCCACCTCTCCATTCTTCCCAGGCTTAACTTCACTCCCAAGTTCTCTCCTCTCTCCCTTCTTCTCCCTACCAACAGCACAGGGGAATGGGGAGTGGGGACTGGGGTCAGTTCATCACA
This sequence comes from Oriolus oriolus, assembly GCA_013400235.1. Classification (NCBI taxonomy): domain Eukaryota; kingdom Metazoa; phylum Chordata; class Aves; order Passeriformes; family Corvidae; genus Oriolus; species Oriolus oriolus. Next base: position 428,231 of record VXBT01006100.1, read on the forward strand.
CATTGTCTCCGCTGCTCCTTCCTTCTCACGGAAAGGACTCCTCAAACTCTTTCCCTGATCCAGCATGGGATTCCTTCCACAGGTGAAAGCCCTCCATAAACTTCTTCAACATGAGTGCTTCCCACGGGCTGCAGTTCTTCAAGTACAGACGGCTCCAGTCCAGGGTCGCAAGTCCTGTCAGTAAACCAGCTCCAGTGTGGACTCCTCTCTCCGTGGCTCCACAACTGCCAAAAGCCCGCTCCAGTGTAGGTTTCGCACAGGGTCACAGCTTCATTTGAGCTTTTACCTGCTCTAGTTGGGGGTTCTCCATGGGCTGCAGGTGAATGTCTGCTGCACCATGAATCTCCATGAGCTGCAGAGCAGCCAACTGCCTCACTGTGGTCTTCTCCAAGGGCTACAGGGGAATCTCAGCTCCAGTGTTGAACACCTCCTTCCCCTCCTTCTTTGCCCACCTTGGTGTCTGCACAGATGCCCCCTTCACATATTCTCCCTCCTCTCTCTCTGTTGCAGTTGTTGCCCACACTTCTTAACCATGTTATCCCAGAGGGACTGCCACCATCAGTGATGGGCTCAGCCTTGGCCAGCAGTGGGGCTGTTTTGGATTTTTCTGGCATTGGCTCTGTCAGACCCAGGGGAAGCTTCTAGTGCTTCTCACAGAAGTCACCTCTGTTTTCCCCCCACTACCAAAACCTTGCCACACAAACCCAATACAGTATGTCATATTTTTCATTACATATGAATGTTGCACTAGGTTTTGGAAATAAGAGACAAAAGGTAAATGTCACAGAAATTCTGGATTAAAAGACCTAGGATTGAAAATATGTATTATTGAAGGTGAAGCATAAGAATAAAAACCCTTGCATCTCCACTAGCATGTCTGTGGGCTAATGTATGTAGTCATGTCTGTTGCCAAAACCAAGTACTTTTTCAATTTGTTAGAAAATACCCTTCTGCAGAAAAAGTGTTTGAACCATGTGTCTGACTGAAGCACTCTTCTCATTAAATTATCCTATACCCAGCTAGCACAGATTAACACTTAGGCTTTGAAGTAGTTTTGCTGTTTTCCTATCTGATGAACTAGACTGTAGATGCTGTGGATATGTTGAACCAACAGGCTGTTTCCAGACTGTTTGGATTGCAGGGATATCTGTAAGGGAAAAGAGTCCTTTGTAGGATGTGCTTGTTTTGTTTAGAAAATTGTGTAACAGGAGTGAAGAATGACAAGTGCCACTTTGTGTAACCATGCGTGAGGCATGGGAGATGGCATGCAGGGAAGACTGAAGCTTTGCATCTAACGCTTTCTAAGTGGTGGCTGGTGTAAAATATGTATTAAGTGTCAGTGGATTCCTGCATGTTCGAAATGGTTAGGTTTATAAAGTCTGTGTGAGTTCCAAATGACGATAGAAACAATGTGATATTATGGCCAGTTTCCAGGTGTTGAAATTGTGTCTCGGCCTGGCAGAACTGGTCATCATACAAGGACACAGATTTTCCATGTTTACTTTCCATGGCTCAGATTTCTTGTCAGGCCAAGTGCACAAAAGGAGGTGAACATACAAACAATCCAGTGTTTGTGAAAGGGAATCGTAGACCCTGTTAGCATATTCCCATGTGTCAGCGAGGACAGCGAATGCTCCTGAGAGTGTAAGTGAACGTGCTAGGACAGAGGAGGAAAGTCAGGGAGCAGATGCTCCTTGCAGTGTGTGTTTCCCATAGCAACCTGGCAAATTTCCCAGCAGAAATTTGCGTGTGTGTTAGTCATGTTTTCGCATCACTTGCTCGCGCCTCTATTTTCAAGTATCCTCACAAAAGAGAAAATAATAGAGACAACTGGGGAGGAGCGGAGCATGGATGGTGGAGATTGGTGGCACAGCCCCTGGCTAAGCTGTACAAACAGGGATGGTGAGAGGCCATGCCACCCTCTGAATGACTGAGCAGCACTTGGAGTTTGCAGTTTGCACCTATGCCTGAAGGGACACAAGTCCTCTCTAGAGAACCTGATCTGTAAAATCTTACTTAATACTGTTGTATTCTAAGTAGAATTTTAATTTTAATTGCATACTTTTCTTACCAGTTAATTCTACTACACATTGTATTGTGTTTGTCTACAGTCATGTATAGTAATGCATGGAGACACACAATCGCCAAGAATTGTGGTAAGTAAAAAGATGTGGCCATGTGAAAGTGGCAGTTCACACTCTCTGCATGCACAAGGCATCCCATAGTCAAGCCAGGTCTAGCTGTAACTTGCATAATTACACACACCCTACTACTATCCCTGTTAATGTCTTCTCTGTCTCTGTGTCCCATCCCTATCCCCCCTACCCCTTTTATGTGGTATATATTTTTTCATGTTTTGGGGTTTGGACTCTATTTCTTTACTATTTTTATCTATTTCTCCCCTATATCTCACTCATCATTCTACAGTTCCTTTTTTTTCTTTATCTTTCATTGTCAATTATATTACTCTAGGCCCAATTCTTGACTTTGTTGGCATCCTTATATAGACAGTGAGTGAAGAAGGATGGATGCCACTTTCACTTTCCAATGCCCAGTGCCAAAAGAATATAATGAAACTTAACTTTCTCTTCCTCCCCCATGGTATTCTCTCTGTTTTTCCTTACTTTTGTGTCATTGTCTTTCTGCCTGATTCAGCTGGTTCAGTATTCTGGTGCTGAACCTAGGAAATCCTGCAGGTAGAGATTTCAGGGAGTAGCAATATCTACTGTCATTTACAATGCCCAGTGGGAAGAGAGCACTGAACAGATGTGAGAGGTCCCAGAGGAGAGAGAAGGAGGAATATATATATTTGGATCCCTCAGGCTAGGTAAAGATGGTATCAAATGGACAAAAGCCTAAAATTACACATTCATTCTTAACCTGGATATTTCTTGACCTTTAAGGGTGTAATATATAGGAGGAATAGAAGGCTTTTTGGTGAATTAGTGAATGCTCACTAGGTGAGAGCTGTATCTGTGCTTGATTCCTGCTTGCACTGCAGACCTGCTAACAGTATAACACACTGAGAAACAGCTGGTCCACAAGAGTACAACAGCTTCCTCATTCGTGATCTATCAAAAAAGAACAAATTTCTCATTCACAGGTCAGGTGCATTTTTGATTTACAGACTACATATATGACCTGGCCCTATATGGTAGTTTTAGTTTCAGCCATGTTTCATGTTCCTGGCAGTCTGTCAGTATGCAGTTAATAGGGGAGACTGCCATTCTGTGAATTATTTACGTGCTGTCCAGTTTGTTTGTGTAAGTAGGGCAGACAAATTTTTTTGGATGAATTATCTGCTGGCAGGAGAGTGGGCAGAGCAGAACAATTTAACTCTTTTTTGAGCAGGAGTTGTAGTTACCAAGATATGGATCTCATCATGGTTATGTGAAGATGACTTTTATTCACATGTGAATTTTAATCGTAGAATTGTTTAGGGTGGGAGAGACCTCTAAGATTGCTGAGTCCAATTTTTAAGCCCGCACAGCCAAGTCCACCACTAAACCATGTCTCCAGGTGCCACACCTACATGTCTTTTAAATACCTCCAGGATGGTTATTCAACCACTTCCCTGGGCAGCCTGTTCCAATACCTTATGACCCTTTTGCTGAAGACATTTTTCCTAATCATATAATTATTTGGACGTGGCATAATCTGCATTTTCTGAAAGGACCCAAGCTTGCCAAATGCAAACAAGTACTGTTTACTGTGATGTATTTATTTTGTAAAAAACCCAAGCTTTTATCTTGTGTTTGAATTTTGGAAACTGTTCCTCATAATTATGGGTAGAATATAATTGAAAAATCAGTCATCTCACAGCTACAGCCCTCAGTCCTCTCCAACCTTATTCTTTGTCAACCTCATGGTTTTTTAAAGCAGTTAGATGTTTATTGTTTGCAGCAAGAACAACTCATTTAATACCCCGTTGCTATATTTGTTAGTCAATGCTCTGTAAGAACAAAAACAAAAGCAATATCTGATAGTTTCACATCACTGAATGACCAATATTCCTGCATTCATAAACCTCACACAAACTGCCATCAGTAGAGAGGAATCAGGCTCCCCCTAGAAGACAGCTTGTCTGCTTCTAGGTGGCACAGCTGCTTGCTTCACTAGTTCATTGCAGTCGCTTACCTGCTGATATTTTCCCAAGCAGGTGAGCATATTTTGGCATTCATATCCTTAAAAAGAGGTGGAAAGTTTCATTACAATGAACAAGCTGTGTGGCTTTATGTGTGACATTTTATGTGAAGCTTATTGGGTTTTCTGCACTTTTGCTAATGACCATAGACTTTCACATTTTAAATATGTGAATTTTAGAATGGAGAGCACGTCTACTGACTATTTTAGTTTGTACATTTCAAGCCTTCATCAGCCCCTTCTTCCAAGGAGATCAGAAAGATTTTATACTGTTAACACTTGAATTTTCAGTCTCACTATTGAATCTGAATTTTGCAGAAAGCATGGAAACAATTTTATGATAATGAAAGTAGAATTCAGAAGTGATCTCATCTAACAGCTAAGTCATTAAAGATCACTAGAATAACACATCAACAAAAAACCCCAATCCCACCATAACCACAGAAAACTATCTGAGCTGAACTATACTTCAGCTAGAGGCAAAAAAACCCCTCTGTGCACTGTTGAAACTATTAAATACAATTTTTTGTAACCTGTTCAAGAATAAGAAGTATTTAGATAATGGGAGAAGTGTTTGATTAATTTTAAGGGAATAAATCAGACTGGAAAGCTCAAATAGTTATCCTGATGCCATACAACATTAAGGAACTAAGGTTTGGCTTTTCAGTTCGATGGACAAACACACAACCTTCCTTACCAGTCATTAAAAGTGCAGAAGAAGAAAGAATAACTTTGGTATCCATTTCTCTTCCCTGAACTGACAGTCTCTTTGTTATATTAAAGGTGACAATAGCTGTCCAGGAAAAAGAATAATTTTGTCTGTAATGTCAGTTATTTAAACTAGCTTCCTTCTAATGGCAAGCATACATACAGTAATAGCAAACAGAGAAAGAGAAATTGAAGTTCTTCTGGTGCTTACTCTTGCTTATAACCTTTTCCTTTCCAAAGAACAAGCCTTACACATTGCCTTCAGGCAACTCTGAGATGTGACTCATTTGTAGTAGCAATAAGGCTGTTTTAAAGATCACTTTTTACTGATTTTTTTTGCCACATGGTTGTAGGAATGCTGCAGAAGGTGGCATCTTGTCTAGCAGCCTCAAATGCAGAAAATAAAGCAGCAGCAGGAAGGTGAAATCTAAGGCTGGACTGACACAGATCTAGTGAAGACAACAGCACTAGCAGGGTCTCCCTGGCTTAGGATGGTCTGAACATCCTTGGGTGAAGGACCAGTGTTTCTACAGTGGATCCTGACCTTAGAAAAGTGGCAGGTGGTAAAGTGTTCTCCTTGCCATCTGCTTTACTTCTACTGCTGGTGGCAGCAGGCGTTGTTGTGGTGTAATTTTTTTTCTGTATTTACTGTTTTGCCGAATGTAACAGATATCATAATATAGAATTAGTCTCATAAATCTGATAGGACTTTACCTGTCCCAAAAAGGCTGCATAATTTTTGCCCAAGAAAAAGAATAGATATAGATATAGATATATAGATATATAGATATATAGATATATATGGGTAAGCTGAGGCAGGTGCGCATGGTTTTGATTTGGACTTGTGATGGATATCAGTCTCTCATTTCCTGTTTAAATACAGCATATTTTTGGTTCCCATGTTCTGAAGAGGATGCAAAAGAAAAAAAAGGTGCAGAAAAGGGCTTCAAAATTATTTGGAAGGCTGCAGGAAGTGTTTTAGAGTGAGAGACTTCAGAACCACAAGTTATTTAGCTTCCTCTATGAGTATGCATTAGGATGACTTGATTACAGAGACTAAGATACTTAATGGAGAGAAAATACTGAGTGAATAAAGGGATCTTTAGTCAAAAGGCTTGAATTGCCTATAGCTGGAAGCTGTGACCAGGAAACCATTCAGATAAGCAATGAAGCATACTCTATTTTTAAACAGAGGGAATGATTAACTGTTGGAATAAACCAGCAAGAAAACTAATGGATTCTTCATCTCTCAAAATCCCCAAGTGAAAAAATGAATGCCTTTCAAAGTTATGCTTAGTCACACGCTAGTTAATTGGCTCGAAGTAACAGCAGCAAGTCACATTGTGTCTTGTTTTATATAGGAGGTCAAATTAGATGGTTATAGTAGTTCTTTTTGGCTTGCCAATCTGTGAAATACTGCAACTGCCAAAAGCCTGCATTAAAAGAAAAGTAATGCTTTGAAGTTAAGCACTCCAAGGATAAAGAAGGAAGAATTAAGGTTACTTTAGTAATCTTCACTGTGATCCTCTGTGTATTTGCATTATGATGCAGTCTGAACTGCTCAGTCGCTCAGATTACCAAAGCTCTAATCCTGCATTTCTAGAAATCAGGCTATTCTTTTGCTTGATCTATAGAAACAGATCCTACCCCTTTTATATGGGTCAGCTCTTAGTGAGGGGTGCAATGAACAAATAATTGTATAAGGGACTGGCAGAATGAAAAGCACTTTGAATCAATGTCGAGTTAATGAAAGTACATGGTCTTCAAGGAGAGAGAATACCCCATTAGGCCATCAAAATGCCTGTTCTGAAAGGTAGCTCAGTTATGGAGAGGGCATGATCCTGCATATTAAGAACTAATATTCTGTTCATAAATGCAGATACAGCACATTGGTCACTGCCCAGTTGCAGAATACAATGGAATTTTGCAGGGATGATTTTCTTTCTCATATTTGTGTGTGTTACCTGTGATGCATGCAAACATCTTGGGACTACCATAGGCCTGTTAGGAAAAGGAATGAAGCTGGGAAAAATTGCTGCCCAGCGATTTGCTTGAGCCCATTCTCCTCAGAGTCAGTAGGAATATTGCCCCCTCATTAGGGAAGTAGATGTGAACCCATAATTTATAATGCAATGTGTAGATAAAACTGGCTTATTGACTAACATTGATTTTTGAACACATCACTTCGTATACAGAAAAAAAAATGGATTGAGAAAAATGCATAAAGCTATAAAATTGTCTTTTAAACCCATCGAAAAATATACCTCTCTAAGGCTCTGTACTTTACAAAGAATTAAGGAAATAAATTTACCAAATTAAAGTAGTAGAGTAAGTGCATTTTTTGGGCAGAGGGGAAAGGAAGTTTTAATTTATCGCGTTGCCTGCCTTTGTCTCATAGGAGTCTCAAGAACATTACAAAGTTGTATGTTAGAGTATGAAAGAAAAACATAAGCCTACATTTTGTTTGGCTGTTTTGTTTTGTTTTGTTTTGTTTTTAGTATGCTCCTCTATTTTCCAGGTCCTTTTCAAGTGCCATAGTGTTCAGAGATCACATCCAACATCCACTAAATTACCTAGAATGGCTCCCATTGATTTCCATGGGAGACTGTCAAGCTGTGTTAAAGATAGCACTGAACACATCCTAGGTCTATTCAGATATAGTGGCGTTTTATTCTGATAAATCCAAAGCTATTACTATAAATCATCAGTCTCATTTCTTGGGAGATGAAAAAAGCCCTGGCTCTCCATTTAGTTTAATGAGAGTTTGGAAAAATGAAAATCCTGTATTAGAATTAGTGTAAGTATTATTACTGCCTTGTCTGCTTTCTTAGGACTGGATTTTGCAAAAGCAGTATTTAATTTATGACTTCTATTCAATGTATTGAGGCTACTTGTATCCTCATGTGCTACACAGTGTGAACAATGGGGAATAAAGACAATGATTATACATTTCCCTTTAAATAATCTCCTGAATGCATACAAATTCAAGGCTCTGACTTTGAATTCAAAAACATATCCGGAAGGAAAAGGGGTGTCTGTTAAAGATAGTAGACTTCAACCATGATCAATACATCTTCTTTTGTGCAATCTTCAACAAATTGCCTTGACACAGTTCTATAAAATTCTAAGAGATCTAAAGATAAGTATATCAAAGTGATGGTGTGCAGGAAATTCTGACTTAACATAACTTAAGCAGCTCTTCCCTTTTCTCCTCCTTCTGTTGTTCCTTGGCTACTCAGCATCTTCCAGAGACTTGGAAGAGTCCTCTGTATTTGCTGGACTGCAAAAAAACATATGCATCTATGAGAAAATAATATGTAGTGGCCAACAAGACACTTTCCTCCACTGTCACTGTGGACCATAGTGACAGATACAACACATGCCCACAAGCAGTGACATATACAACAGTTGAAGTTCTCCCCTCTTTGTGGAGACCTATTCATTTTGCCTTTATAGGACTGCATCCTTTGTGTCAATTCAGACAAGGAATTGCCAGGACAGAATATTCCAAGCAAAGAGACTAGGGTTTGGAGATTTGTTGTTGTTGTTGTGTTTGGTTGGTTGTTTTTTGGTGTGGTTTGGGGTTGTTTTTATTGTTGTCTTTGGCTTGTTTTGTTTTGTTTAAAAGTCTGGTATTACCAGAGCATAATCCACCAATTCCTTTTTTTCAACTAGTTTCCTGTGAAGTCTAGTGTCAAAAAACATAATAATGTTATGAAGCTCAGATCTGCGTGTGTTTCTATACTGACTTTAAACACAGTGCTCTTCAGTGGTGTTTCAGGGCACCCTAATAGCTGTAGGTTGGCTTTGCTACCATTGCAGGAGTTTGAAAATAACCCAATACACTGTAGCATGTAATGTTTAACCTATGGCAAAATAATCTGCCTTTGACTTCTGAGATAATGGCTTAGATGCATTCAGCTAATGTACATGATCCCCAGGGATAACGTGTGTCCTTAGGAACACTGGTAAACACAGTTAACAAAATAAGAAGTGTAATGACTACAGCAAAAAAAAAAGTATAGTGCAACAGGTCTGGAAAACAATTTAATTTGCAGTTTGCCTGCTGTAGCAAGAAGTTATAGCACTGATAAGTGCTTCTGGCCAGGGCAGGAAACCTATGGATTTTCCAATCTGAAGAGTTTGTATAAAAAGGGCTGGAAAATGGGAAAAAAACCTATGGGATGTAGGTACTGCATGCTAGAATGATAACCAGCTGGTGGTGTGCCACTGCTCCTAGTGCAATGATGGACAGTTGGATTTGGTCTGAGAACAGCATTCATTGTTCAGCCACAGGACTGTGAAAATTTCTGCCAAAACAGGCTATTCTTACCAGCTTGTTTGATCAAGGTTCTTTCATCTGCTTGAGTGCCCAGTATGTGTGTGTGTGTGTTTTTCAAACTGATACATGAATTCAACTGCACATGGACTTTGCAGCCACAATAGGGGCTGTGCTTCTGTACTGTACAAGTTGCAGGAAATACAGGAAACATAACTTGCAATAAATTACAGGCTTGTGTGAATTATTAGTCCCATGGAGATAAGTAGAAGTTACATTTGCCTGGTTTGAACAATTTATGTTTTATAACTACAGACTGTTAGAGTCTTTTTCACAGAGCGCATATAAATATTTCCACAGCAGCTGTGACTGCCAAATTACTTGGAGCAAGTGAACATTGCTCAGTCTCAGTATGAAGAGATTAATAACAATCATGCCTTATGCTCATCCCAAACATTACTCATTCTGCTTTACCTCATGAATACTTTGGACTTAAATGCCCACTGACATCTCAGCCAAAGCTGTGAGTGATACAGCTACAGCCTGTGATGGTAGTACAAGAAGCTTTTTGGCTTGAGATGTGCTATGACTTTAAAATAAGGTAGAGTTACAGTAATCACTTATAGTATATTTGCAGCATAATTTGCAAAATTACACTGTGATTATTTTATGCATTGTTAACTAATCTGCATTTAATGTTCAATCTGAATTTATTCACAGAATTCAAGGTGGATGGCTAAGAATCGATTTCTGCTTTCTGTCTTCTGTGGTGTTCCTTCATGTTTTGCTTTGACATGAAAGCAGTCAGGTGGTCTTATAAATGTGGAAGAGAAACACATGCTAAAATAAGAACTTCTTCTTGGAAAACCCTAGAGGAGCTTCACAACTGAGTCACCAATCATTCAACTTTGATACCAATGAAGATACAGCAGCTTCTCAAAAAACCTTGCATAAATACCATAATAGATTTGCACAGTTCAGGAATGACTCTTACAGTCCCTTCTTGGTCCCAGTACCTGTATGTAACATAAGCCAAATGAGGAAGGGGTGGAGAGGATAGAGGAGAACAATTTTCATAATATTAATGTAATGGCTCTGCCCACTCTCTGCCAAGTAGTCCAATTTACAGAAAGTAATGTTGCCAGTCTGGATCATCCTTTAATGGTGGGTTCCATGAAGGTGGAGTCAATGGAAAGCCTACAGAGTGCTTTAAAATAGATTCTGTCCCTTCGTAGACTTTTCCATCTCAATTATCATCACTCCTTAAATCAAATGCAACTAGCCATTGTGGATGTTCCTATCTGCTGGGGGAAATATGTGCAAATAAAGCAGGTGTGTGGTACACTGCTATTGCATATTGACTCTCATTCTCTGAGCTTACCATAGTCAAAACGTAATTTTCCACACGCTGGCCAGTGCTGTCCATCATGGTACCACTCACTGAAATGATAATTGGGGTTATTCGTGCCCATTTTAAGCTAGAGATACATTGTAACTGCATCATTTTCCAGACTTTCTCTTGTGTTAATAAGGCATATTGTTATTAATAGAAGTAAACCTGAGTTCTTTTTGTCAGCCTTAGGTGCATGCAATTCCATGCTTTCACAGCTGTTAAAATGACATCAAGCAAGTTTCCATACACATTTAAGCAAATCAAAGGATAACTCTTGCTTCAAATACACCCATATGAGAGAATGTAGCTGTTTCTTCTGACTTAAATCATGACACCATTCTGCGAATTTCTCCCATCAGTGCCTGTGAGACCAGTCCCAGCATGCACTAGAAGTTTCTTAGGCCACACAATTGGTACCTTAACAGTACAAGCCCTGATTTCAGAGATGTCTTTTGAACAGACTGAAACACACCAGGAGTAAGAGTGAAATGACATCAGCTATAAATTTCACCTCTTATATTGACATAGGTTCTGTAGATGTCATACATTTCAGCAGCAGAAGCCCCTCTATTTAGGTATATGACATCCACAAAAGATTCCAGAAATCATCGTTTCACTTTTAACCTGTGTGGTGCCTTTGGCACTTGGGATGGCAAATGCTTCTCAGGAGATATTGTACCACATACAGTCTGCACTTAGCTGTGTTGTAACTCTGTCCAAAGCCAAATTTTGGGAAAAATAGCAGGGAATTTTTTGTTTGTTTTAAGATCACTAAATATAAGTGCTGTACAATTCTCAGGGATTCTCATCTGCTAACATAATTGCCATTTTTTTTCAGAATAACCTGAGATAGCGTTTGTTAGCCCTCTAGCTTGAAAAGCTCAAGCATAGCTGTATATTAAAAAGAAAAGAAAACGTAAATTTATTATCTTAAGACCATGCAGCTTGGTAAGGTAATCACAGAATATTAGAATCGCAGAATATCTTGAGTTGAAAGGGATGCACGGACATCACTGAGTCCAACTCCTAGCCCTGCACAGGACACCACAAAAATCACACCATGTGCCTGAGAGCATTGTACAAATGCTTCTTGAACTCTGTCAGGCTTGGTGCTGTGACCACTTCCCTGGGGAGCTATTCCAGTGTTCAAACACCCACTCAGTGAAGAACCTGTGCCTCTGCTTCCCCTTGTGAGATGTTGTAGACTGCAATGAGGTCTCCTCTCAGTCTCTTCTCCAGACTGCACAAACCAAGTGATTTCAGCTGCTCCTCATAAGGCTTCCCCTCCAGATCCTTCACCAGCTTCATGGCACTCTTTTAGGTGCTTCCTGATAGCTTTATGTCTTTTTCATATCGTGGTGCCCAAGACTTCGTGTGATACTCAAGAAGAGACTGCTAATGATCACAATATTTAAGTATTTCATGTGCACCACACAAAGTCAGAGCATCTGTTGGAGCTTTGGATCAGTATGTTGTCTATTAGCCTACTACACTGACTGCTAACAGTACTATATATGTTTGCATGTTTTGCTGTGACAGTTAAAGATCCACGGGATTATGTATTATGAAGAGAGAGGCTAAATATGTCATAACAGCCTTAGGCATTGCAGGCTGCTTTGATTCAGCAATTATCTGTTGCAGTCCTCTACCACGCGGTTAAAACTTTTTTGCTTGCTCATTTTGCAGGAGCAATTTAACCATGAATTCTGCTCAACTAATTACTTTGCTTTTCCTGAGCACACAATATGTTGCTCACAGGAGTTTCACATAAGCAGTAACTCAAGGTTTGGGTGCCTTTTCCCTCTCGTAAGATCACTAGTCCAGAAAGACCAGAGAGAGGATGTGACAGCTTTTACTTTCCAGTCTTCTTATTTTCAAATACTCTCACCCTCTCTGACTTTCACAGTACTTGATCTCACCTGACCCTTCTCTTATTATCTCCTGGATACCTGGTATGTGGACCCTGTAGAGTACTGTCTTTAATTTTGACTTACTGTTCTCTGTAGAATGTCTTTCTCCTCTCCTCAAGGCCCCCCATGCTCAGATGTCAGTGACCTCCTTGTTGATGGCTGACTATAACTGCCCATTTTCTCATCCTTATAAGCTTATCTAAAAACATTCCACAACAATGATTATTGAGTTTGTGTCTTCCCTGAATAAAACTCTCTGTGATTTTTGTCTCCATTCCACCTTGGTACAGTTCAGTTTCTTGCCTCATTGGCCCCCACAGTCATGTCCTGTCACTAGTCCAGCCATCAAAATCTGCTTCTTTATTTCTCTTAGTTTACCTTAGGTTTTCTCTCAGTCATTGTGAGATTATATTGAGTTTGTTCTGGAAATTCTCTATAAGCACAAATAAAGTATTTCTGGTGTCCTGCCTAAAAATTCCCCTTTCAAAACTCTTTGTAGTAGACAAGCCATGTGCAATGGGATCCTTTACCCCTCACATCTCTTTCTATTCACCTAGGTGTCTTCACCCAGTCCTCTCTTGCATTGCCTGTAAGCTGTTTGGTGGAAGAATCCACATTCTTGTTCTGTATGTGTATCTTGCAAAATGAAGCCCTGAACTGTGACTGGCTGTTCAAGACAAGTATAGTAAAACAAACCATATACTCTATTGATGATGAACTTAATCGTTATTACTTCATTTTTTTTTGCACTGTGTCAGTGGGAAATAAGTCAGCAAACATCGTGCCAGATATACAATTTGTGTTCAATGCACTGGACTTAAACCTAGAGGCATAGTCAGGAGCTTCTAGATTGTGTATTTACAGTTTTGCATGGAAGAAAAAAAAATATTAACAAAGTTAAAGTATATTTGCCTCGTGAATTACCTTCACATGGTGAAATTAACCTCACCAGTTCAAGCCCTCAAAGATCTGTGGTGCTCATAGGCCTTGGTTTTCATTGCTGTAACTGTGAGGCTGCTCTGATACTGTATTTCTAGTGACTTGCTTTGGGTTACTGCCAGATATTGGGTGGAAAAATCCTGTTTAAAGGAATATTGGTCTTCTGAAATAAAATTCTGAGGCAAATTCATACTTCAAAGAAATACTACACAAACAATTTCTTGAAACATTTGGAAACATATGGTTTTAAAGGGCAAGAGGGTTTCAAGAGATAGCTGCAGTTCCTGCTAACAGTGGAGTGTGTACATTCTATATAAAGTTTACTAAAACCCCAAAACGTTGTATCTAGAAATGGGAAGACCTTGCAGAGTTCTGTTTGCTGCCCAAACAAAACTTGCCACAGCAGAATTCCTTTCTCTTTTCTCAACTGGCTTCAAGTCAGCCTCCAACTCTTTTAATAACAAAAGTAACATATCTAACAAGTAGTGTTCACAAGTTTGATTCTCAGAGTGCAAACATACAGTAAATTTTCAGTTCCAAATTACTGCTCCTGCTTTTAGATGTATAAATCTGCTATACATATGTTGTTTGCTATAGCCTTCTTTTAGGGTTACATCCTTCAGACCCAACTGTTTGGGTTGTTTCCACTGCTAGACCTTGGGGTGTACAGACCTTCTTTCCCAAATTAAATCTCTTTTTAGAGACAAATATTTATGTTTACCTGTGTGATATAGGCAGATGCTTTATTTCCATCTAGGTCTGTCACAACTCTTTCCCTGTCTGGCACCATAGAAAGGAATATGCACTGTAGAAAGGAATATGCATTCTTTAATACCCACATTACACATTTCCATGTCTTGGGAGAGACAACATCTCCCAGTGAGATTTCCTCTCATATGTTTGAAGCTGTGCCTTCCCACTGCCACTGCCATGCCTAATTCATTTGTACTTGCTTTGGAACAAAGATACAGAAAATAATATCAAACCAAAATGACAGGTTTTCCTGTCATTTGCTAAGGCTGATCTGAGAACTGCCTGACAATTTTATTTCAAACTTAAAGAGAAAGGAGAAGTAAAGGAATTGCTGTTAATGTTCTGGTTCTCCTATCATCTGCAAAAGCAAGATCTTGACTAGCCATGCTGATGACCAGCATAACATAAAAAATGGACATGTGGAGGAATCTATCTCTGAATGACAGCAGATTGCTGTTGTGAAGTGGATGGGCATGTCTTTCCCAGTGAAGCAAAAATACAAACTAAGGAAAGATACTGACCTTTTCACCTTTGCTGTGTTGGAGCTGGGCACATGCTTCTCACTGTTGAAGTCACCTTCGTGTGAGGGATGTCTGTTTCTGCACACCAAATGATTGAGCTCAGTCTAAGATTTGAGAGGGGTGTCTGTTTCTGCACACCAAATGATTGAGCTCAGTCTAAAAGAAGTTCCTATTAAGAATATCGAAGGAATTATTAAACTAATTTTTCATCAGCCATGAGATTAGTTATACCTTAATATTTGCAATGGGATATGTTGAATACAGACTGATAACTCTGTTCTGATGGCAATTATACTAACACACACTGCATTTGTGAACTTCTGCTCATCAGCCATAGCAGCAGGGTATAGAGAACTATGAATTTGTAAGGAATTTGTAAGGAATAGTTGTTGATAAATGGGTATAGACATATTGAACATTTCATTTGATAAAAATAAAAATAGAAAATAGTAGAGGAGGACGTTACATTTTATATGTTTCAACTTCTTTTTGGGTAGCTATTTTATGCACTTCTGTTGTGCTAACAGAAATATTAATGCTCAGTCATATCCACAAAAGGGACTGGGACCTAGTACATGGCTGTTTATAATGTGGAAAGATCCTTGCCCTGACTGCTGTCATAGCAGGCTCTGAGCAGGCGGCAGGGATTGGCTGATGAGCGAGGGAATGAGGCATGAGGGAAGTTTCGCTGCCACCTTGCACGGATATGGATACCTATGAAAATTTCTGTCATCAAGGTAGTAGGGATATCGTATTTGTAGGTTGAATCCAAAAGACTGGTATGGTCAGATCTTCAGGTCTTGTGACTTGTGTCACTGTCTTCTTTTACCAGGAAGATGACAGTAAAGCTCAACATGAAGTGTGGCTGCAACTTCATCCCAGAGAGAAATGACCGAGATGAAGCTGAAAGTTTTTTAGGAGAAGGGTGGAGGTGGCTGATGAGAGCCAAGGGGCCCATAATACATATCAGTGAGAAACACTGCAGAGCACCTGGGTAGAAAGCAGAAGCAGAACCAGGAGAAGCAGGTTTCTCCCCTGTGCAGTTCTGGATTAGTTAAAGTGTAACTGGGCAGGAAAGGCTGGTGAGGAGACTGCTGAAAACCAGCTAGAAAAGACACCATCGGGTCCAAAAGACACCATCAGATCCAATGCTCTCAAATACCACATCTGAGGACAAAGGCTTGCCTGGTCAGAAGCAAAGCCTGATTATCACTGCTATCCATCAGTGTATTCCCAAGAGAATCAAGAGAGAAATTCTGCTGGTTTTGTTTATTTTTTCTTCCTCTGGGAGAGAAATGGATGCAGAGACCTCTATATTAGCAAGTCTTAGATATTACTGTTGTCTCAAAAGATCATTATTTCTCTCTCCAGCAGCAAAACAGTGCCAGAGGTGAGTGAGTTTTAATTGCTGGTACCAACAAAGTGTGCATCAATTTCGACAAAAGCTTTACCGATTGACTTAAAACAAATCTATTTGCCAGAGTAGCTGAGCATGCAAGTCTTCTTTGACCAAGCACATAATTTAAGATGAACATCATTATCAAATTATATACAGCTGAAATCAGATCACTTGGGAGTCTCAGCAATAGCTGCTATGCATAATTTCATATAGGTACAGAGAAATTACTGGTTTAGTGTTGAAATACTTCAAGCTTGTTCACACAGTTTGTAGCTGCATGCTTGTTTATAAAGGGGAGAATACAAATATTACTACATAATGAAGTCCCTTGAAAGTTTTGCTCATGACAGAGCCATCAGCAGTATCTTCACCAGCAACTGGAGCTGTGCAGGCATTGGATATTGACTCTTTTCCCTAGTTTCTCCCTGGCATGCATTAAAAATAGCATCAAATAACAAAACAGTTGTTGGTATCCAAAGCCATGATTAGAGATATGGTTTAGTATTATATACACTGAAGACATGCTGGGGAAGCTTGCAAAATTATGGGGATGGCCTTTTCTATTCTTATCTCTGTTCATCAAGATTTTAAAATAACAGCATGTAAAGGTGACATATGCCTGTTTCAGATGGTGGATGGATATTAGTCCATCACTATTTTTACTCCATTTGGAGACAGCAATGCTAGTAATTTATGACTGCAATGAACACTAGGAGTTCATTTTACAGGATACATGCTAACAGAAGAGATATGTTGTCTTACCTATCTGAACTTTTTGTTACGCCTGCGGTACATTTTGTCTGATTTATTTTTTTACCAAGCATCACTTACACAAATAGGCTGTGTTCCCTCTACAGAAGTCCTGCATTAGCACTGTCTGCCCTACCTCATTTTCCTAAATAAAAAACTCAGATTTTCACAAAACCCATATAGCTATTGGTTGTTCTGTATCACCATGTGCTGCAACAGTACTCCCTTATTTTACTTACACATACCTGGAGGTTTTATTTTTTCCACACGATAGTTCTCTTATGAGCAGCCACAAGATTTTTCTTCCCCTCTGCCACCATTGTTTTTGCCTTAAAGTATGAAATGAGCGCTGTAGACACAGCACAGAGTTTGATATGACAGCAAAGGTTTTTTTTCTGAGACTCAGGCATAAGATGCAGCTTTCTTGATCCTGAACTATTACCAACTACCTTGTCTTTCAGTCACATCATCTTCCCCAAGCTCAAAAATAAGTTCTATCATACATAGTGACGGAATTGATTTTGCCACCATAACACGTCAACAATACTGATGCTTTCGATAGAATTTTGTTGAGGCTGTCGGCTGGATCTTTTCACATCACTGTGAAAGGCAGGTTTTTAGTTTTGGCCAAATTAGTTTTCCTTTGACAAAAAAAAAAAAACAAACTTGTTCCAAATCACTAGAGCAATGGGGTTTAGCCTGCCACAGCACCAGGTGGCCTTCTTGACACTACAGGGTTAATTGTCAATAGGAGATTAACATACTTCGCTAGAGAAACTGGAATCAGCTTCCCACACTGTACATATATTTCTGAAAAACAAGGACATATAGTGATAAAATTTGGGTAGGGAGCCAGCTGGGCCTACTGTTGTCACAACATCCATTCGCCTTAATTACTGGGGTGATTGATGTACTTGACAACACAGATGGAACATGCAGGGTGCCAGCCAAGGTTTCTGTCAGCCACAAGGCTATGGCAGAGCCTGTGCTCTGCCTGCCTCTCTTCTGCTATGTCATCCTCCTCCTGCAACATTAAATGCACTGAAGGAGAGCTTAGTAGCATGACTGAATAAATACTGTTGGTGCACCATTTGAGTACAAATGCGCCGACACGCGTAATCAGTGAGTTGATACCTGACTTGCTCAGCCTGTCACAGCAGCCTGCCTCACATGGATCAGAACATTTCACTGTATTCTGAAGGTTTATGTAAGGGTCATGTGTACTAGAGTGGGAGGAGACAGTCCCATTCCTCAGCCCTTGCTCTGAGCAGATCAGGTAGAAACCAGCTCCAGTTCAGAGACTACAATGCTGGGCCACAGTGAGGATGCCCATTTGGGCATGGGCATTTTTATCAGTGGAAATAAAACCGGCTGTTTATTCCAGAACAGTTTAGGTGTCAACATAGCAATCATGTTACCTCTTTATTCTCATACACTAACCAATATAACATTTCCTGGGGGTGTCCCCATTTTGCCTTCACAGAGAAGTCCTAATGTGGTAACACAAATGACAGAGCTGTTTCTACTAAACAGTGCTGCAGGTGTAAATATACACTAATTGCTTGAAGAGAAGCAATACTAATGTTACTTTCAATAAGTTGGACAGAAATATGAGCTGGCTGAATCCACATTCCTGGGGAAGATCACAGCAAGGTAGTGTAAAGGAATATTGAATGCACACCATGAGCTCCAAAGATTTCCACAGAAAAGTGGAGTGAAAGAAGTAGGGCCTTTGCTGAAAGAGTGGATAGAGAGTCAGAAAGACTTAAATGAGCATAGAGAGGAGGACAGGACTGAGATAGAAAAGTGGGATATGTGTCTACAGAGAGGGCAAGACATAGAGGACAACAGAAAAGTACTGCTCCTGAGACTGAGCCTGGAGAAGAGCTGCTGTGCTCTCTCTTGTGGGGAAAACAGGCTGGCCTCCAGAGTGGGGCAGAGCAGCTCTAGATAATGTCGGCAACATGATGCTAGATGTGAAATTGAGACTTGATGGGGACCAGATCAGAAATTTTTACCATGAGAGGAATTAAAAATTGAGGAAATAAAGCTATTGTGAGGAGAAAGATCCCTTGGGATGCAATTGTGAGGATATGTTGAGGGTGTCAGGAGTTGAAGTAGATAAAAACACCTCTACGTCTGTGAAAAGGGCAAGTTGAGAATGAAGAGGAAGTAGAGAGGCTGGTAATAGTCATTCTGCTTGTTAATTCTGCATCTTAATTATGCTCTCCTTGGAAGGTGTTGGCAGGAGCCCATGAAGAAAGAAGTAGAAGCAACAGGCAGCAGACAGATTATCTGCTTGGGGGGGATTTATTTAAACAGGAGAGTGTAGTTTAATATTGTTTGAGAAAAGAATGTTTATTGTACTGAAGGCAAACTATCTACAGCATTTCCATCATGCATGCTTTTCAGTGATGGGTCAGAAAGACGAGCACAGAAAGTAGGGATGGGGTTTCAAAGGTCTGAAAGCAGATGACAACTCATCAAAGCTAATGGACCAGAAAACATGAAAGGTCCAAGTGTCAATGTGAGAGAAAATGGGCAAATGCTGAAAGAGATCAGATGAAGGCTGAAGAGGGAGAAAGCGGCTGTAAAAAAATATCAGAGTACTGCTTGATAACATCACTCATGGGAAAGACACCAGTGATGAGAAGAATGAACCGAGACTGAAATTTGCAGAGAGATATGAAAGCAAAGAAACACGCACTTAAGGGTTGGATGTATCATCACTGTGGGAGTTGAAGTGGACATGGATGAGTGGGGAAGACTTCAGGACAGAGAATTAGCAAGACTTTAAAGAAGGTTGGTAGGTGTGATAAGATGTAGCAGCAAAATGAATAGAAAGAGAAGCAGCAGATGCAGTCTGCTCAAAAGCTGGGAGAAAAGTTGGAAGGAGAGAAGATGCAGAGAGAAGCCTGACAGATCAAACACAGATGGGTTAAGTTGGAGAATATGAAAGCAAGCAAGAAGGGACAAAAAGAATTTAAAATAACTGGGAAGTGGTGGGATAACTATTACAGACTCTCTTCCCAGAGTCTGCAGAAGTCTCCTCATCAAAAGAACCACATCACACCAGTATTCAAGACAGTCCTTTATTTCTGTGATATCATGCCACATGTTTTCATGGTGTTCCCTTTTATAGAATGATACTAAAAAAAGTACCTATACTGACATCTCATCTAATTGCAAGAAAAAAATCTTGTTACATGTCAATCACCAGATGGCATTTTGAATGGAAAGAAACAAACCAAAACCAAAAATTCATTGTTTAATGAATATTCAAGGATGTTTTCATCAAAATACTCTTAGAACAAATAATGCTCTCTGGAAATGTGTGTGTGTTAGTCCAGTAACTTAGCATTTAGGAGGTCTAAGGATGAGCGGTTAAACTGTCATCACCTCTGTGACTATATAAAATGATTCACATCTGTCTAAGTTTTATATTATTGGACACTGGACTACAGGAATATAAATGCCTTTAGAAGCTTTCGTATACCAAATCCATAAACTGTTTGGCCAGAAAACCAATATGTCTGAGAAACAGCCTCCTAAATCCACTGAGAAAGGACATCTGGGCTAGTAGCGCTCTTGATTTAAGGAAATGTCATATTAGCTGGACTGTTTCTACTGGAAAAGGCTTTGAAGGTTCTTAATTATTTGCTTTGTATACTCAGACATATTGCTTTTTTTTTCTTTGCATTGTACAATTTATGATATATCCTTCCCTGAGCCCTTTAATGTGCTTCGTCTACTCTTGTGTCTTTTACACAATAGCTAGCCAGGATTATCCACCAAATAACACATGCCCAGTACTTTATACGTGCACTGTAAGCCAAGGCTTGTGCGGAAACACACCCTCTGGGTTGAAATTCAGGCAGGTCCAAAGCTGCTCGTGTTCTGGGGTCTGCTTTTTTTACAGCTCCTATTAGTTGACATCACCCAAGCTTTGGTTGTGCACAGAAGTTAGGAGTCACGATACACCTCACCACAACAGACAGCGAAGATACTTCTAGAAAATAGAAAAGAAATTCCTAGTAAACTCTGGACAAAAAAAACTCCCACGCCACCCAAGAATAAAAGGTCCTTAATTTAAGCTTTGTACTGGAGAAAGTAGAGCTGATAGACTGTAGAGATAAAAATCTAATGTATTTAAAAATGAAAACAATTTCTAATGTCAGAACTCTTTCTCATTTTTCTTTTCCCCTTTATGTCACTGTAGTCATGCTCAAAGACAGGCCATTAATACTACTTACAGTGAGTGATGGTCATTTCAGCTGCAAGGGTGAGGTCACTGATTTATGGAGGTTATAGCTGAATTTGGGAACATGAGATGATGGAAGAAAGTAGACTGACTTTTTTTGTGTAATTTGAGAATATTGGTTTCCCTTCAAACAAGGATTTTTGAAATTCTGCTCCTGGAGTCTTTACAGGAAGCATTAGTTCTAGCGGAGGAGCAGGACTAATGTTGAATAGGAGACAGAAAAAAGGGTGGAGGTGGAAACAAATGGCATAAACCAGAGTAATATGCAGTCTGAACAGGGGCTAACAGTATTCCAAGGTAATGGAATAATCTGGTTAGAGTTAGTGATACAGAAACTTGTGGAAAATATTGTTATATAAAAACTAACAACAATATGCCCCACTATTTATACGTAAATCCTTGAGATGGAACAAAAAGATGCATAAGTAATGACAGTCTAAATTTTAAAGTATGACTAAGTTTTTACCAGGAAGGCCGGTATTTTGAGTTGCTCTGAGGGATTGGAGTAACCACGGACAGACTCTTTGCTGATGCGGCATAAAATTAGTGACAAAAGACAGGGTAACCCACTATTTGCAGTGTAGGACTGATACAGCCTTTGGAATCTACAGATTTAAGAAAAGTGCTTAATCTTTCTGTAAAAATAACATAACCAATGGAGTTAATGTTTCTCATAGCCATCCACTTGTCCACCCATAGTCCATCTGTAGTACCTCAAACCACCACTGTACCTTGGGATCTACATAGGACTGCAGGAGATCTCAGCATTGCCTCAGGCGTGTCAGACTTTTAATAACTAGGAAACATTATTAAAAATAATGATTTGATTCCTATTTCTGCAGAATCTCAACCGTTACTGTTCTGATATAAAAAAGGGGAGTGCATTTCTTTATCTTACCCTTATTACCTGTGAAGAGGGAAGATGTAAAGGTGAAGCTTGTAAATGGGCTTTCTGATCTTAACTGACAGAACTATCTAAGGCAAGAAACCTGCAGCAAGAACTGCCAGTGTGACTGCCAAACTGAAGCCTGGACTCAATGTCCAATTTATATGCCATGAAGAACTATTCATGAGGAACTATCATTTTAGCAGATACAAATTGTTGTACAGATGAAGCACATCATCTCACCAGCTGCCTAAATCTGCTCTGGGAAGAAATAAGGCTAAGCTGTTAAACCCTTGCTTTGATCTAGTATATGGATTTAGAAGCTCATTAAATTTTTTTTATGATTGCTTGAGCACAGAAACACCATTACTTGCCATTTGTGATGAGACAGCCTTAAAAAACTTAAGTGGGATAAATGTTAAGGGATTCCAAGCAGCCTTAAAAAATGTCAGTGTGATGTATTCACTCCTTCTCTATGTGCAATGGTCACGATTGGTGTGATCACTTGCTATGCCCATTCTTGTCTGGTGTGCAAAGCCCTTACCACAATGGTGCAGAGTAGCCAGTTCTCTCAGGATTGAAACTGGGATTCCAGCTGGAGCAAGTAAAGCTGTCTCCCATGCCAGTGTCTGTGTTGGCAATGCTGCCCATAAGTAATACACTATGTAATGGTTTGTTTTCTAGGCTAGTTTATTTCAAGAAGCCAGACAAAGACCAATAATAAATGAGAAGAGACAGAGACAAAAGATGGTTTGTAGAAACAGGCAGGTGCTCTTTATTTCATGTGGCACAGCATTAGGCAGACAACCCAAGAAACAGTTTCTAACAAAAACCAAAGCTATCGCTTCCAGGAACCATCCCCCAAACAAGGGTCTACTACCAACAGTGGCACTGAGATGTCCTTGCCTGTCCACTCTCATCTCCTCATAGTTTATATGAGCTTAGGCTGTATCTTAGTGGTGAGTGTCCTTTCCAAGGAGACTAACTTCTTACAATACAGTATCTTTAGACAGCATACATACTGTGCAGGATCACCAGAGTACAATCTCCTCAAGCCATGCTAAAATATAATGCTAACTCTGGAGAGAAGGCTGTGCGATCGCCTCGTGTCTCTCTGAGGTAATACAATGCTGTTTCTTAGCTGACAACATGAAGGGCACCTGAGGGAGGATCAATATGGCTTCAGAGTCTATTTTTAAGCTCCTGGTGCAGTAGCAAGGACCTGGTGTGCCATCGGCCGAGACAGGGTGATGCCATCAGTCGAGACAGCCTCCTCCACCCCCGGCCGCCGCTGGGCACCAGCAGCACCAGAGAGCTGAGCCTACTGTCACTCAGGGGGATGAGAACAGAGAAGGTCTTGGACTAGGAAGAGGAGGAGGAGGAGAGGGCCATCAAAGATCACAAGAGACCGTCAGCTTTGCTTAGGTGGAGAGGTAACAATGACAGCGGTGCGGGGAGGGGTTACATCGTTAGCACTCTGGATTTAAAGGCATGAAGAATGGCTGGTGGAAGGAAGACTTTTTGGAGACTAAGGGCAAAGCTTTAAAAGCCTCAGGATATTACTTCTAATTATTATCTACAGGTTATTCTCTCTATATATACTATTTTTCTTTCTAAATTATGAAAATAAACATTTATTAACAAGTCACTGGGTCAAATCCTGCTCTCCACTGAAGGCAAATCCATTCACTTCAATGGGAGGGAGCCCCGTGTAAACAACAAAGGGCAAATTTTGCCCTTTATGTCCTGAAAAGTCTGCTTGTACCCACTGTCTTTCAGTCGTGCAAGAAAATACAGATTGAAGGGTGAGATAATTGTTACAAATTTTTCTTAAACTACCAGGGCAGTGTCAGTGAGATGTGGCAAAGGAGCAAAAAAAAAAAAAAAAAAGAGGAACCAATAAGTAATACTGATTTAAAGAGAATTTTATCCATGTTTCAGAGCAAAAATACAAAAAGAGAGTGGAACTGGATCAAGAGCTACTGGCCTTTACTTTCTAAGCAACGACAAAATTCTTCATTTAGCTTCAGTGAAATGTTACACAACCAGAGAAAACAGAAGGAACCAAACAGTCCTTTTCCTTTGCAAACATCATATGCCCAAAGGTGAACACTGTCATCCCTTTGGATTCTCTGCTAACTCCCACTGCCTGCACAGTGCAGTGTCAGCTGCTGAAGACAAAACGCATCTACTGTGCACATGAGTAAAACCTGTGGCGTCTTACAAACGTAACATTTTGATGTTTTGAATATTAAAAACCACTAGGTGCTTTTAGACACAGAACAATACAATTTCGGATGCATTTACCACTTTTATTTCACTATGCAGAAACATACATTCACCATGTGTTGTGATGCAGCTGACAGTGTAATGGACGCTATCCCTTCTGTGGATATTAGAGCTGGACACTAACGAGTTTTCAGTGGACGTTCTGTACAGGTTAAGGCTTGACTCAGAACTAGATAGTAAATGCTGACCAGATTCTCAAAACAGATTTTTTCTTTTTTTCCTCTGAGAACAAAAGGGAAATCAATAGAAAACCATCACGGTTATTTCAGATTAATAATTTTCTAAAGGTGCAAACTAAGTAAAATACAGATTTTTTTCTTTTTTCTCCAAAATAACTACATATAATTTACAAGGTTAGGATCTGTGAAGGGTGACTGGAAGCTGACTCTGAACAACGCTGACAAAAATCATTAAAGTTAATATACTAAAATCATTACTACCTCATAAGGTATTCAGTCAGGTATACAAAGCACACTTTGTAAGCATTTAAATGTTTTGATAAGAGTAAAGATTCATCATCGTTTATCGGGCAGTAATAAAACCAGATGAAACAAATATAAGATTCAAGTTGTTTACTGAATAAACTGTGTTATTGGCACATCTAATGTGTGGTAAAACATTATACACAGTACCTATACAGCTTCTAGCATTTTGGGGGTAATCTTCATTTACAATATCCGTAAACAAAAGGCTTGCCACCTAACAAATTTTAATTTGTTTATACTTTCAGAAACTGTGAAAGGCATGAACTGTTTATGTGTTACATGAGATCACTGTTTATATTGTTTATGAACGTGCAGGTAAAGCTGAAAACTTAGACATTTTAAGAAAATTAAAAATGCTGCTTTTCTGTAATTTTATTGTTGCTTCATGCAATATTGTTTAACTGCTGCTGATTCAGATTGCTTTCTATGGGAAGGTATCTCTGCCAGTTTCTTTATTAACGGTCAAGATCAATTCTTCTGTACTGAAATTTTCCATAGACAGATACAAGTCAGTCAGGTTGGAACTGAGACTCCGTATAGGCTCTCGTATTCCTACTGGTATGCATGTCTGGATTCATATGCATTCTAGGTTATTCCTGCAGAAAAGAGAACTGAGTTAATTTTTCAAAGCAACTACTCTCTTGCAAAAGAGATTTTGTCAATTTGTTCGTATAAGAAAAGCTATTTGAAAATGGCATCATCCCAGTATAAGCAACTTGGATCAAATCCGAAGTCCACCGATGCCAATGGAACGAATTAGTGACATCAATAGACTTTTAAGCAAGCCACATTGAGCTGTCTCTGAAACAATTAGCAGAATACCACAAGAATCACAGCTACTCACTCCTTAGTGACTGGTTCCATCTTCCAAATAAATAACTGACACTGAAATTCAGTTTTCTTTAGGGTCTGTATATCCAAAAGCAGGAGAGCCAAAGAGCTTCAAAAGGTGCTGTGCATTATACTCTGTTACTTACACCAAGTGCTAGGGAATACATATTGTTTTAAGAATAAAATGCTGCTATCGATTCGACAAATCCGACAAGCAGCTTTTTCTTCCCCTTCTGCATACAGCATTCAAAGCAATTTGTGCAATGGTGCTGGCATTTAGAGCTTTTGCATAGCAGGGTTAGTATGCATGATATGTTTCTGCACACAGAATAAATATAGGAATATTAAGACGTCTGTTTAGCCAGCCACTATTGGAGAGCATGCCTTTGCTAAGAAAAAGCTTGACGCAAGGAAAGCTGCATTATCATCTCATCCCGATAAACAATGCTGCTTTAAAACATAAAATGTTCTCTCAAATACAAGAAAGCCAAGACACCCAAATACCGACAAGCTAATTCACTGCGTTTAAGAGCAAGTTGGACCATATCTTTGCAAATCGGGAATTAAAGCATAACTTGTAACATATCTGCACAGGACATTTAAAAAGCAGCTGTAGGTTTTTCTCTTGGCATTTTTAAACCAAAATGCACACCTTTAAGAACAAATTATTTTTGTTCTTAAATGACACAAAAGCAGACAACAGGTTTTTTATGACATCAGAAGTAGAAAATTAGACTATAACAAAGCATGGACAATGAGGACTTTTCAGAGAGCCAACGAAAGCAAATGAGAAGTTTCTCTTTCTCCAGCTGGCACTGTTTAAAGAAGACAGATGTCTGGAGCTGAATGTGGTTTACTTTCAAATATCAGAACTGATAAGCAGCAACTTGAAAATGCCAGTGAGAGGAAGTGAAGAGTTAAAGGTGAAATATGGTAGGAAAACAACATCTGCAACATGCCAGCCCAGTAAATGCCTAGGAAAATCATCTGGTCCTCTTACCTGTGGTCAATCCTCCCCATCTTCTGGTGTGATTTCTGTCTCTTTATGTACCACTACTTTGGTCACTGACATGTCAGGGTGCTGCTCTTTGGCTTCTTTAATTGCCTGAGCCAGCGCCTATCCCAAGGAAACCACAGAAGGGCAAAAACAAAAAGGAGGTGGAACATGCATGATCAGTAGCAAGGTGGAGAGATTCATGACATATTACACAATTTACAAATGAGGAAAATGATTAAAATATGAAATATACCGTCACTGATTTAACTACGGTTCCAGCTTAATTTAAGGCATGCCAGTATGAATAATATCTGTCAAAGCAATGTTTAGAAATGTTCTCTTTGGCAGTCTTCAGGGTAGCCTTTTTAGCAGCTTTTAGATTTTACCTGATCATGATCAATATCTGCATCTCCTGTGATGACTATTCGTTTTTCAATTCTTGTCTCTGAGATGCCTCCTTTCACAGTCTAGATGGGAGGGACAAATGCATGTCAATAACTTACTTTAGAGTGCTGCTACTCATCCCCAGAATGATCAGTGCAGAAACCCTCTCATGACTGGACCGAAATGGCTCAAACAGCTCGTGCAGAGAGGACAACCCTGGACTGCAAGTGAGCAGGTCTGGAGTTGGCCTGAGTGCTCTGAATGGACTAATGACCTCCTTGTGACCTTCCAACACAGCTAATTTTATGATTCTAGTTGATCCGCACATGATCAAGAGAGATGTTTTTACGTCAAAAATGGCAAATTTGTCCCATGAAGAACAGAATGGGAATACAGACAGCCCATATTCAGACCTGTTTAAGTCCAACTGCTTGCCTCAGAATGGCATACAGGGTGCTGTGGCCTTTGTATAGCTCATCTACTAATGGGTGAGCTTCACTGCAGAAAGATGAAATCCTGTCCTCAGTGAATTTTGCCAGGAGAGATGCCACAGCACTAAGAGGGTTTCTGCTCAGGGAGGAACTGAATGCCACCTTGGAAGACACAACATCATTTGTCCGTGCAGATGAGCTTTTGGTCTGGCTGTGAGCAAGCTCCTCAGGGTACCACCCAGAAACACAGCCAAGGTGTCTGAGCTGACTGAATGTCCTGTTATGGCTACATGATACAGATTTACTATGTGCTTTCAACACCGTGCAGGGCTAACATCTCAGGGCTAAAAGGTGTGGTCATGTCAATGGAGCCTCATGTTCAGACAAATTATTCCTTCCATATGATGCCAATGCAGTTATAGAGTTTCCAGTTCCAGGTAGTATTTGCAGCTAAATCAAATGTCTCTGTATAGCAAGGTTTTGTGCTTGCATAGACATACCCTAAGGGATTAGGACTCTTGACAAGTCGTTGGATGATCCTTTAATCAACTCAGCATAGCCAAAGACAGGTGAATAAGGACAAGGATTTACGGTAAATTCACAAGATTTTGTCAAGAGAGTATCAGAATGTGTCCCCATTCTGAAATATATCATAGAACTGAAGCTAAGATAGCATACACCCTGGTGAAAAAAGAGCTCCTGTTTTCTGAGGACTCACTTTGGTGATATGTGTAGTAGTTGTAGTGCTGGTGGTTTCGGATGTGATAGTTTGTGCACTCATCAATACACCTGGTTCAGAGTCAGCACCGCTATCCACCTAGAAACCAGAAGAAAAAAACAGTCACTGAAAAAATGCTCCTGAGCACAGGGAGGCAAGAACTGGACTGTTAAACTTCCCTATTTCTACAGTTCTTCACAAAGTGAGTATCTTATGGTAGGGAGTAACTGCTATTAGGGTGACCATGACTCAGTATTTCTCTGTGCACCTGGAGGCTCTCCTTTTCCTCTGGAAGCACAGATGAGAAGCCAGCGCTTTTAAATCTGCAGTTTCATCAGTGTACTCAACAGGCCCTACACCAGGACATCAGACTCCTCCTCAGCTACGTTATTCTTATGTACATCCTCCTCATGCTAATATTTAATACTTGAACAACTTAGAAAAGCTTACACTAAAGCATACACTTAACGATGGGTGAAGAAATGGGTTCCTTAAGGGCACATTAAATTAGACCACATCTTTTACAGAATTTCTTACCTGAGAAGACTCATATGTAATGGTTTTTGTTTCTGTATGGACTACTGGCACTTCCTTTGTTGAAATTTCAAGGGTTTCCCCACCAGCGGGAACACTGCTGAAACTGATAGTCTCAGTCTTCACAACTGGCGACTGTGTGAGCAAAAAAGAAGGAATTGCAACATTTAGCAAAGGTTATGAATTTCTCAGAACAAGTATTTTTTTTGCTTGGGGAAAAGAAAGAACAACTAAAAAGTGCTCTGCATTTAACAAAAAAAAAAAAAAAAAAGGAGAAAATTCTCTTCAATTAAGTGGTACATTCACATATGCGATGCTGGCAACATTTAGCACTTCCCTGGATTTTACGAAAACAAAGTCCAAAATGTTCTAAACACTACACAGGCAATGGTCACAACCTAAAAAACAGGAGGTTCCCTCTGAACATCAGGGAACACTTTTTCCCTGTGAGAGTGACTGGACACTGGCACAGGTTTCTCAGGGAGATTGTGGAGTATCCTTCCTTGAAGATACTCAGAAGAAGCTCTCTGGACATGGTCCTGGGCAGCAACTCACTCTGGCTGTCCCTCCCTGATCAGGGGATTGGAGCAGATGAACTGTTGAGGGCCCTTCCAGCCTCAAATATTCTGAGAATCTGTGATTCTACATTTTCTTAAAATGACAAGAGAATGAATTCTGTCCAGGCTTAGTAATCTGTTCAGCTCTTGGAAAAAACCCCTCCACAAAACAGCTCTTGAAATTCTACTAAGGGGGTTAAGATAAGGAACCTGGTCTGTTTAAGGCACAGTACACTTATTTATAATTGCAAAAGACAATCTATTTCCTGTCTTTGAGGACATGTGAACTTTGCCAACCTTGACTGACTTTCCCAAACAGAATGCCAGCTGATCTTGTTACCTGTTGCATTAAATGCCATGAAATTTGGTATTTCTCTGTAGCATGAAAAGCGGTTTGAAGTAAAAATGCATGGCATTTTGCTAATGATGGAAACCAGCAGCAAGCCTTGCAGGTGACATGCAAGGAGGAAATAAGAGGAGAAAAAAACTGCCTGCTGTAAAAATGCAATCATACAAGGTGGGCACACTTTACTTTTGATGACAGGAATTAACTTAGCCCACTATTGCTTACATTCACAGTTCAGCACAGACATGACCAATTTAACAACAAGTTACCTCAAAATGAGGTTTTCTTTCCAAAGACTCTGAAAGTTGGACTGTTGTTCTGTGCTCCTCCGCCTGCTCACTCGAAGCAGTGGCAGTGACTCCTTCCTGTTTGGTTAGGGCTTTCCCAGCCTCCTCCCTTTTTTCCTCCTTCGCCCCCTCAGTCCCAGCAGAGCCCTCCTTCCCTTTCATGCTGGCAGCCACCGCCGACGCTGCCTCAGCCTGGGCATCCAGTGCAAGTCCAGCCACTTTAGCAGGATCCCCGCCTGCATGCACCTCCATCCCATGTCTCTCCTTGACAACCACAGTCTCCTGTACAACCTTCTGCACTGTATCCTGATCCGGCTGGACTGCTTGCTTCATGTCACTGGAAGTTATCTCCTGAGTTGTCGTCGTGTCTATTCTCTGCAGGGAAGGAGGAAAAAACTCTCATCATCAGAAGCAGACAACACTCTTTGCAGTAGCTCCCCAGCTTAATGTACTGTGAACATAAATTTAAAAAAAATAGGCATTATATTTTGCCATGTTCTTTCTCCCACACTGCATGGATTTTCATTATAAGGATGTTATCAGTATAGTAGAAATGGAAAACAAAGCAAGAATCAAAATTTTTAGAAGTGAAGAGAAATTTCAATGTCAGTGTTCTTCTCACTGGTATTTGTGTGAGTTTTACAAAGGCAAAATACAGCACCCTGCAAAATGACCAAAATAAAATGAAATGAGAGAAAACCTGGTTGTTGGTTTTTGTTTTGTTTTTTTTTTCTTTTTGGTGAAGTTTCTGTTGTGGTCCGTTGTGACAAACGAAAACTTACATGAATACATGCATTAGTTATACAGTTCCAAATTGTGCAAAAAACCACAAAACAATAGGAAAGCAAAAGTAATTGGTGTGTGGTTATGACATCGATGGAGGGAATCAAGCAGCCACCTGAGCCCAGCTATGGGAAGTAGAAGTAACCCCTCCTATGAACTCAGTCGGTTTTCTGGCGGACTCTATTAAAGTGAAGATATCTGAACCATCCAAGGTTTTTTCACTGGTGGACTGTTTAGTCTAAACAGACAAAGAAATGTAGAGTCATACACAGAAGTAAGGCAGACCCATATACACAGACATATTAATTGCCAAAACCAGAGGTGGAGACGGAGGAAAAGGAGAGAAGGTTGCAGGGGCACGGAGAGGTTGGAAACAGGAAAAGAATGGGAAAATAAATCAGAGCGAATTCATAATGGTTGTAGTAAGCAATAGTTACAAAGCGTAGTTGTTAGCATTGGCGTTTTGCTGGTTCAAGCAAACCTTTTTTTTTCTTTCCTTTTATTAACAAGCCACAGCAGCAATACTAAATTTCAGTACATAAACCAGAAAGGTTGAAAGCCTTATATAATGTCTGCTTCAGACTGTGAGACGGATTCAAAATATGAGAGAAAAAAAACAAGCTGGGTTGGCTGCTGTCAACATAAAGCCAGGCAGCAAGAGAACCAAAAGGTAGGGTGGTGTGAGGGGATTGCCTAGAAAAAGTCATGCTTTTATCTTTAAATCGTGGCATGAAGTCAAAGCCACTTGTTACCACTACTTTTGATGCAGACGACTCAGTAACATAGTGAGCAGTAGCAATGGTAAATGGCTGTTCTCTGGAATATCTCCACTCAGACAGGCTCTTATCTGTCCGGGCAAACGCCCCTGCTTTTACAGCTTCTCCGCCAAGGTGCTTTTCTGCTTTGCCAAGCTGTAAGCTTTCCAGTGTACCAAGTAACTGCAAATCCTGGTCCATCCTTCGTGTCTTTTTCAAACTCTCCTCTTCAGGACTTTGCAACTGAGATTCTGCTTCCTTTATGGGTGTCAAAGAGTCAGACAGCTTTCTTCTTGTGCTCTGCACATCGGATCCCCGTCTGGCTTTCTCATCAGTGACAGGCTTGAGGATTTCATACTTGGTCACAACTGGAACGATTTTCACAGATTCTTGCACTTCCCTTTCCATTTTTTGCAAAGTTTCTACTGAAGGCTGTACTGCTTTCTCGCCCTCTTTAGCTTTACTTGTCATGGTTACAATTTTCCCAGATACGGTATCATAGGACTTTCCTAGGGTGAACATTTTCTGCTTATTCTCCTCATTGGATTGTATTTCACTTTCCAAGTCCTCAAAGCTCTGCATCAGAATGGTACTGGATTTTAATATCTCAGGTGGAAATGCAGTTTTACTGCTCACAGTCACTACTTTGTATGTCAGCTTTTTTTCCGATTCACCATCAACTACCTCAGAGGGTATTTTGTCTATAATAACCCAATCCTCAGTGCCCTATATTTGAGATATAAAAGCTAAATTAGAATATCTAAGGTTTATCTGTACTTCAGGAGCACTAAAGTACGAAGACTTTTAAGAAATCATGCTGCTGCTTCTGAAAGCATATAATAACTTTTGGCATTGCACCTCAGAGCAGTTATCAAGCAAATAAACAGAATCACCTTAGGCAAAATATTATTTCTTTGCATATTCTTTCTCTTCAGAGGTCCACATAATGTGGACCCAAAAATATTACTTTTGCCACACTATTTCTGTATTTGAAGTGAGATAGCATGTCAGCACATAATTTAAAATGATGATTGGAATCAACCTGTGGTTAAAAATCACATATTCTAGTGGTTCACAAAGCTGCAGTCAAAAACAAATTACAAAAATAGGGCAAATAAGCCCATTCAGCTGAACCCCAGTTGTTACAAACATGCTGTTAATGACGTTTCAGAATAGTATGCATTTGTATGTAGCTGTAGCCTGCACTGAATTTCCTTGTTTTCGTTAGAATAACATCAACCCCTTCGGGGATTGTTTAAATGGAGATGCACAACACAGCAAACTGTATAAACTAAGCATACTACTAAAAATTCCAAATGGAACTTAATTGCAGCATCTTTCCTCCTCATGCAAAATGTGCTATGTGATTTGCTTTGACTATGCAATCGGCATCCAGTTATTTGACTTTAGGACCATAACTTCTGTATTTAACTAAGCAAATGATGTAGTTTAAAATTGAATGAATTAAAAATAACCTCTAGGGATGATGGGATACTTTTCTGGATAATGATTTGATGAGAAGTAACCAAAGTGCCAGCAGATTCTCCTTCCTGCAGCTTCTTCTCTATCACACTTGGCTAATAGAAAAACCAATAAAAATATAAAGTTCACCATCACTCAGCATAATCTAAATTCACTTGACAA
This sequence comes from Oriolus oriolus, assembly GCA_013400235.1. Taxonomy (NCBI): domain Eukaryota; kingdom Metazoa; phylum Chordata; class Aves; order Passeriformes; family Corvidae; genus Oriolus; species Oriolus oriolus. Next base: position 461,214 of record VXBT01006100.1, read on the forward strand.
TATAAAGGAAACTCATTCTCGTGACAGAAGTGCCCCATCCACCATAACGTTCTCAGTGAGGTTTATGCTGGAAATGCATGCAAACCGCAAACAACATCCAAAGAGCACCGTGCAAGTAGACTTCTAACTAGCAGAGAAATCAGTGTCCATTAGGAAGCCATAAGATCTGGAGAGGACCCATTCCTCAGAATCTGGTCCCCAGATTATATCTCTGTCTGAAACTTATGAAATAATAATTATAAAAAAAATATAAAAAGGGAGGGCTTGGAAAGGAAAAAAGATAATAAAATAATAAATCATTGCCATCCTTTCTGACTGCATTTCAATGAAGTATTGTTTGTTTTTACCTGCATTTCAAGGAATGTAGCACCTCCCTTCTGCAAAAATATGAGTTTTTCTGATTTTTCTGTTTCTTCTTTGGTCTAATGTCAGGGGAATAAATGATTTTTAGTAAATGGAGGGTATAAAGTCCACTATACTTTACAGTAGCTTATCATATTTCTCTGCTCTACAAATTATTAATCCCATGGAAAATTAGGAAACAGAACTAAAGAGAATCATTTTACAGCACAGAGGTTTCCAATAAGAAGTGAAATCAGTGTCTCCCTATGGTGAATGCAAAGCAGACATGAGTATACAAATGCTATGCACAAGTGTAGCACAAAACCCACTAAACTGAGAATCACCCAGGTGTGGATGCACTGTGTTTGTTTTGTTTCATATTATCCATTTAACTGGGACTGATGCCAGCTTACACAGCTTCTACCACTAGCCCAGAATAGGCCCCTCCACCTTCACTCTGGACAAGGCTCTCTCCTGAGTTTGCAGCCCTCTCTGCTGAAGCAGGCAGAAGGTGTACTCAGCAAAGATTTCAGCTCTCCCTTTTCCCCTGCTGGTATTAGAAGTCTTAGGAGCACTTTTCCTACACAGGGAACTAACTGTTGCTCTATTATCCTGTAGTGTGACACCAAAATCTCCTCACTTTTATCCCATCAGTGCTTTCCCAGAGCTGTGAGAATAGTAAGAGTATATCTCTAACTTGGACAACTGCGAAAATTTTAAATGTTGGTAAGACTCAATTTCCCAAGCCTTCTGAGCCCACCTTCTGGGCTGGCCACTGGCCAAAGAAAGTAAGCCCCTGCAGAACAAAATGGGTTTCTTGCCAAATCCTTTCTAGTGACTTCAGTAGCTACTGCACTCAATAGATATGCCAATGGAAGTCCTCTGACTGGCATGATAAAAGGGTACATGTACTCAAGAGGAAAGGTAGAAGTTTAAAGAAAGATACAAAACTAGAAAGAGAAAGGGATAAATGGCTTAACTCCCCGACTGCGATGAGACGCATAACTCCTTTATTCCTAAAGTGTTGGTTTGATCCAATACAGGTAAGATGAAACATTGTCAAGGAGTTTGCCAATATGATGGCTTTCATATTCTGCAGCTATCGGGCCACCACCATGGAAGGTATTTAAAAGTGTATTTTTCATTGCTAAGGAAGACCAAAGTATTTCCCCATTTGTTTGAAGAAACCAAGTGGTGACTAGACAGGCTTAAAATCACACTGACCAAACACACTCAGGTGCCACATGCTCGAAGACCACATTCTGAAAAGACATATGTTCTCTTCTGTTCTTGTTTTATTATAAGAAGGAGCTGCAGGTAACAGCACTGAACACATTTTTAAAGTGGATATGCTAAATGAAATGTAGAATTTCTTTGACTAGCAGAAGGCACTACACTATCCTGACTGCCTCTGCATTTCTTAGTAGACATCAAGGTGCTGATTTTGACCTATGGATGGCTCCAGTTTTTTCCTGAAAAAGTCCCCTCTTATCAGGTCATGTGAACTGAAACCATACAACTTACTGCAGTCAAAAGTCACCTCAGAGTTAGGCTCTGATAGCTCAAGTCTGCTCTCAATTTTCCACAGAAATACCTCATTTGGATGAGACTCTGTGAAACAGATGTAGATTACTTAGATGCATGTAAGATACACAAGCACCTAAATAACTAGACATTGCTTTTGAGCAAGTTGTCTTCTACCAGCAAGAGAAGAGATACCAGATATGGATAATTCTTGCCCTTTTCCAAATGAATGGTTAACATCAGATGTGTTTCCTCAGGGTGAAGCCTACATAATTGTGTAATACTTTGCTACTGCTTGTGTGTTTTAATTAAAACATTTTATTAAATTCCTAAAGTAATAAAGATATTAAATAAACAGGGTGGTGCTAAGTTTGCTTCCCCTGCAATCCTCTGATTCAGGCTCAGCTAGCCACCCTTTCCAACTGTTCCTTACATCTTTATTATGCTAAATGCATCCTGTACATTGTACTGGCAATTTTACTTTTTAGAAGGATAAACCTCCATTTTAAACTACAACCAAACTAACCTATTTGTAGGGTCTGTTATGATTCCTGAACAAGGCAGTAGGAGCAACATTAAAACTCCTCTGTGCTCCCCTCAAAAGGGAAGCTTTGAGCACTGAGTCTGCTTTTTTAGGTATTTTAATCCAACTTGTATGGCACACTAACACACGTTTGGTGCCTGCATCAGCCACTGGGTATAATGTGGGAGAGGAGGAGGTCAGGGCCCTTTCCTTGGCAACATCCCTTTCCCTATGAGGAGAAGCTGACGCTTGCTACCTGCATGCCTCCAGGGATTCCCTTCCCCAGAGTTGTGGGTCTGCAGCACCAGTCTTTGATGTGAGAAAACAGAACACTCTTAAAATGTACATTTTCCAGACGATTTTCACTGAGTTCCTTACAACATTACATCAGTGCTGTGGGCACAGAGCTCATGACCATTTATTGGTCTTTAATGCTAAAAGCAAGAGGTACCCATAAAGATAAGTCCTGTGAGACAGAAACCAGATATCCATTCATAACAGAATAAAAAAAATTAACTTTCAGGCAGACCACACAAGCTTATTTCTTTTTGCTCCACTGGACTTAAGCCAAGACACTGCACTATGTATTTTATTGCAACACAAATGTTGCCTTGCTACCCCTACATGTCCTTATCTATCTACAAATCAAGTAAACACCAGCTTTTAAATTGGCAAGTTTCTTACAAGCACTTCAAGACTGCACAGTGAGCAAGATTTTTTCACACATACACACTGCATGAAAATGCAGACACTTAGCAATCTGCATTGGGTCTTCAATGATGGCATCCAGCAGATTGAAGCAACCATCAGCTCCCTTATGGAACTGGCCAAGAAGGTCTAATTATCATCATTATTTCTTCTCTGTCTTCAGAGGCTGAGTTCTGCTCTTTGTTCTGTATTTTCTCGTCAAGCTTGGCACCATAGCTCCCACCCATCTCACTACACCACTGCTCCCAACCAGTCACCATTGTTTAAATTTTCTCTCCATCACTTTCATGGTTTCTTTCATGCATGGCTGGACTTCCTCAAGCTCACCGAACCTGTAACAACGCCTGTATTTTGCACCCTCAAAGAGATCCAGTCCTGCCTCACAGCTTCCAGTGAATTTCATTCTCTAAATACATATATATTTATATATGCATACATTTATGGTATCTGCTCTTCCTCCCATCTTTGCTGCTAGACCCTGAGTCCTGCGAAAAGGGAGTGCCTGCAAGCAGGGAATGGCCTCTAACTACGGCCCCTAATCTAGTGAGAGCTGCTATAAGTAAAAATGAATAGACAAATACATAATGAAGCCTTTCAGCTCACGCTGACCTCTTCAGGCACTAGTGGTTCAATCATAGGAGCATCCTCCTGCCTTGCTGCAAGCCGAACGGGAGATGTGGAAAGCCTCTTCTCCCACTCATTAGACACAGTCGTTTCTGTGGAGGTTTCCAAGAAGGTGCGTTTCAACTCGCTTATATTGGTCTGATGTTTCATCAGATCTTCCTGGGTTTTGTCTAGATCCTGGACAGTTTTAAAAGAATAGAGCAGTTTGTGATACATCCTAAGCCAACCACACTTTAGAGCCAAAACACACAACTTGGTTAGTATAGAGGGAAGTAACAGCTCAGGGAGCCAGGGAGCACAGCACTAACACAACACTCTGTGAAAATGTGGCATTTTGAAAGAGAACAGCATAGCATATCTCGTACAAGTGAGACCAAGTACACTCTTAAAGAGCTTATCCGTATCGCTATAATTTGCACCTGATAAAGAGGTTCCAAACAAACATACATATGCGCGTGGAGGCACACACATATACGCACACGCATATATTGATATTTATAGTACGAGTTAGAGGAGTCATCATAATCTGAGAGAAAAAAGAATCTATTAGCAGGTGGGAGTACACAGTTCATGCATCATAGTGCAGATCCACAGTTTACCACTAAAACTAACACACATGTACGTACATGCACTGGTATATACCAATACCAACCTCTAACATAAGATTACTATGTTTGACATACACATTTTCACCCTGTATTCGCTTAATCAGACTATTCTGAAAGAAGTGAAAAAGAAAGGGAAAGGTAAGGGACATAGTATTGAAAGGATACAAAATGCTGTTTCTACACATTTCTTCACAGAGAACCGACAGCAACATGCTGAAAGAGGCAAACACCTCCAACACTGATACCTGAGCAACATCTAGACCTTTCGTTTCTGTACCTGTGCCTTTAGATCTCCGTCCTCCTCTTGATCCGACTGCCAGCATGAGAAAGATTGGAAAACAACACCTTACCCACTTGTATGAATGAAGGCTTTATGAACATTGGTGAGAGGTACACGCTAGGTTAAAGTCCCCTTTTCTCTCCATTAAGAGTTTAAGGAGAAGGAGTGGACACACTGGCTTTGCATGGTTTTCCTAACTCAGAGCAAACCTCCTCTTCTCAAATTTGTTTGTTGTTAACAAAGGGGTGTTAAACATCTTCCTTTTATATATATTGCTACACTCCACATTCATAGATCTCTATTTATGGAGCAGCAGTTGCACCTTCTCACCAAGGTCATGGCTAGTCTAGGACCAAACAGCAACAGAAAATTCTTTGGAACTCCATAATCCCAGAGTTTACACATATGACATAACCTGGGCCACAAGGAAAGCTTTGCATAAACTCACCATGGGCAAACAACCTGCAACACTTTCTACACAAGGAAGCACATTTTGTTTGCTTAAAATGCTATTTCCCTAACCTTAGTCCCTTTCTGTATTCCTGTAATTTTACTTCATATTTAGCCTGTATGTATCCTTTCAGGACTTGTCATCTGGAATGGCACACACATCCCGTCCACTTCAGTGCACATTTTCAAAAGCAACGCCATAAGGACTGTCCCAGCAGCCCTGTTTCCCAGGGTGCAATTTTCAGGTGGCAAATATACCACACATCTTGAAAATCAGGTATCCATAAGGAAAACTGAGATGTGCTATATCTTCTCCTCTAAATAAAGATGGCAACTAGGGATATTAACATGCATTTTTGAGCAATAAACCAAACATTTTAAATGTCACAATTTTATGATTATGTTTTACTTTCTGCAGGGCTCAAGGGCTGAAGCCATGGAGTGGAAGAAGCACTTCGAAGCATTTTGTACTCCTGACTCATCTCAACAGACTTTATGTTGTTGCACCATTTTAATTCTTTTAACGCCCATGCTGCTATTTTATTGTTAATTTTTCATATAGTCCTAATTAGACAAATGACTCATGGGAAAATCTGTTGATTACTTTACAACTCAGTTCAAATTTGTTCTATTTACAGCCAAGGCTGAATTGTCCTGACGTGTCATACAGAAAAATTTTCCTTGACGATAATTTTAACAGTCTCAAATATTAATGAGATCCTTCTGAAAACCTAAAGTAGTGTTTGTGGTAAGACTCTGTCTTCTAACAGATGTCAGACGAAATTCAGCTCATGTTTGCAGCTGCAACCATATTAATTATGAAAGCATTATATGCACTTCAGTGAAGTCACATAGGGTTGAATTTGCCTGCACAGTCTTTGAACCATGTTGTGGATGTGAGGCTTCTCAGTGCAAGGAAAATATAAACATTTTACATTTCTCCTCTGAAAACAATACCTGGACTAGTGGTGGCAATATGTGAAGATGCCATGTGAAATTACATTAAAGAAAAACCTTAGTTATTTAAAATGTGAGCATACCAATAGTCAGTATATTTGAAAACTGCTTTTTATTGTCTTTTTCCCCACTCCCGCACTCAGGCTGCAGAGTAGAACAGCAAACAAGCAAACAAAAACCCCAGGGCACGATCTGGCCAGCACGACCTTCCAAGTGGGCAGCACTGGAGTGGGCGACCCCACCACTGCCCCACTAACCGCACAACGCAGAGGCCTTGCAGCTTCCAAACCAAACTCACAAACAAGAGGAACCATAGGGAGCACCGGAAACTCAACTTTCCTAGCAAAGCTCTCCCGCTTGCAGGCACGCACATGCACACACGCGCAGGGAGGGATCCTGAACTGCCGTAGCAGACATGCGGTTTAGCCCCGAGGCCCAGGGTCGGGACGAGACGAGGCAAAAGGCTCTCCCCTGCCATAGCTGGGTGCCGGCGACTGTACAAACCTCGGTGGCAGTGGTCTCACCATCAGCCGCAGTATCCGTCTGCTCACTGTCAGTCTATTGGGTTAGACAAGTACCCAGGTCCCGAGAGGAAGGCAGGAATAAAGAATAAACCCAGCTCATCAGTACACGCGGCTCACACGGGGAACCGTTAAACTCAACATCCCTGTGAACTGCATTAGCATTGCTTTTCAAACAACGCACATGTCAAAGAAGCAAAATAAAAATGCTATATTAGTAAACAGAACAGACTCAGAGGAAGACTCGAGGCGTACTGTACACAGTATATGGCTTTACTGGAACAAATTTATAAGCCAAACAAAACATTACTGGAAACGTGTTATTTGAATAGCAAATTTTTTTTTTCCTTAAGAAAGCCAGGTAGCTTTAAAAAAAAAATGGGGAAAAAAAGAGGCTAATATTTTCTAAACAAACTTTTCCTCCCATAATGATTTTTTACAGAAAATTATTAAACAATTTTTTTTTCTAGCCAATATCAAGTGGTGGTTAAATTTTTTATCTGGAGGGGAAAAGGATAACTAAAAAACCCCAAAAAACCCAAAACAAGCTACTTTAAGTCATCTGACTTTCAGCCCCTCATTTGTACAGAAGTTGTTCTTGTCTCCACATTTATACACCATGAGGCTGTTTGCATTATCAAGGAGTTCAAATAACCATACCCCCAGCCCATCTACTGTCTGTCTGTGGAGTAATGTTAAGGCTCAGATTCCACTCGGTTCCAATAAAGAGCAGCTGATAATTGTTAATGATAGTAAAAAGAAAGAAAACTGCCATTAAAGGAAGAAAAAAATACTTCTCATTCCATTTAAGAATATGGATGAAAGCAGGAGAAAAACAAAAGTAACTCCCCCACCCCCCGAAACACTTACTAGGTATGAGTGATAAAAATGAAACAAAGCACAGCATTGCACAGACTGATCTATCCCTGCTTTGCTTGACACCATGAAGAACATTTTAGTGGAGAACACAAGTGTCAAGATTAATAGAGTGGAGTGCAGGTTACTACAGGCTGAGAAGAGAGTTCAACAAACTACTCTGATGTCAGGCAAGCATACAGAAAACTAGTAAGTAAAGTGCACCCTACTGCCCAGACTGGCACATCCAAGTTGTTTTGACAGTAGTGAAAGCTCTGGTTTTCATTACTGATTTTCTGTGGTCCTCAGATAATCTAAAGTAACCCCAGCAGGCAATTTAAAGCCAGGACAACACATCTCATCCTCCAATCACATCAGTACGAACGTGAAAAAAAGCCGAGCTACTGGTGGATGGAGTATCAGTCTTAGCTTTGAATTTCCTCTAGTCTTCTGTCATTTTCTGACAACTCCAATGTTTTGATTTTTTTTCATTGCTTTGTTTTCTATTCATCCCTTCCCTAGAAGGGTTTGTATTGCTTGTATGACAGGCAGAAGAATAAACAAGCATTTCGCACTACTTGCTAAGTGCAGGAATGCGAGTTACATAAAATTTTTCAAGCGATGACCACTCATGAGACAGACTCCATTTATTTTTAAATTAAAGTGTAATGTCAAAGTAGTCTATTAGGCTGGTCCAATTGCTTTCACTAAAGCTAGAAAATTGTTTCTTTATTAGTGAAGGATCTCATATCTTTATAACACTGTAGGCAATTGTAAAGGTATGGCAATAGAAAAAAAAAAGTATGCATTGTCACTCCTATTTAAGGAAAGGCAACAAAGAGGAATTAATGAATCTAGGCATTTAAAAAGAATTTTGAAAATTGTGTCAAGGCACTGTAACACAAGACTGGCACATAGGGTTCATTTAAGAACTTGAAGTCAATAGAAAATTAGCTACTAAGGTACAAACACAGAAGCCAGTGAATTCTAAGGGTGCATTTGACTGCATGGACTGACTCCAGATGCATAGCTCAAGGGAGAACAAGCTCAACAATGTAGACATTGGTTCAGGTTACTGGCTGAAGTCTTCTGCATTTCTGTGTACAATCTTTTGTGAATTGGGGAGGCGAAAAAAGGGTTCCTATTTCTTCTGCCGTAAGTGGAATGAAATCCTAAATAAAGCCTAAAACTTGCTTTACTGCAACATACATGTCTGCTAATAAGCCAGTCAACAGCCATGGAGTCAAAGTCAGCCTTACTGAGTTACTTGAAATAAAGATCTGGAGTTATCACAGAGCAGGGAAGGGTGAATTAAGGCTGAGCAAGGCAGGTCTCCTGTGGCGTGAAGAGTAAGAAAGGCCAGGCTCAGCTCCAAAACAGGCTGTGGTACAGCTGAGGTGGGGCTGGCAGGTGGGCAAGGGCTGGAGCAGGACAGAAGGCAGCTTCTCCTGACATGCTGCGGCTGCACCTCCCCTACCTTGTGATCGTAATTGCTGTGATTTGTTTTGCCAATGTAATGCAGACATGCCCGAGTTTAAAACATATTCACTTTCATGCAATATTTTGAACAAGAAATACCCCGTGGATTAGGCACAAGTCTGTGTTGTCTGCCAGGAAGCACTGCCAGAGTAATCACCCTCATAAAAGAGCGGTACTAAAACGCCTATTTTAGATGTTTTTATGCTCAATACTTCCTAACTTTACTAACAAAAAGAAGTGCTCATTTCTGAAAGAGGAACAGACTAATGTATTACATAAACACTGCCTCATTATTGCCTCTGGAGCTGGCACTATATTAATGCTGTTATTGCTATTAGATTAATCCAAGTGCAGAGCTAATGCAAATTGAGACCTCAATGCTGTCTCAAAATGAGGACAAGAAATGAGACAGCAACATTTTGGATGCCTTTTATCAGAAACTGCACATTATTTTTTAGTTTTTAGGCATCACAGAGCCAAAAGCATCTAAAGACAATGTTTTTACAAGACAAATTGATGTGACTTTTGGCTTTCCATGAAAAGAAAATGAAATCCTGCACCCAGTCTTACAAAATCAACAGCAGCAGATGACACAAATGTTTAAATGTTCAAGCTAGTTTATTGAAGAGAGAACTACTGCAATGGTATTGACAAGTGGCCAAGGTGGCTTTTTACATGGCCAGCTGGTCTACAATTATCTGGTTGGGTTTTTTTCTTTACATACAAAGCAAAACTGTACTTTTGTATTTGAAGTTGAAGAGGAAAATAGAAAATCAAGGAAAACTTTATTATTGTAGTCTGTCAGCAAAGAATAATCAGGCTCCAGCTCCATCAGTAACTGAGAAGCCAGTTACTCTTTTTACTTAAGCAGATTCCTTTCCTACTTCTGGATACACCATCACATCCACAGCATCCAGAACCACTGCACACTCCTACTGCAGCTGGTTCATCTGCCCCTGATGATCCCGGTGGCTTGAGGCATGAGTTTTGGCAGTGCTAATCTAACACAGCAAATGTCAAGAGAGCCCACATGGCATGCTCCCGCAACAGCTGCAGAACAGCTGTCCCAATCTGACCCCACACTGATACATTGGATTTAACCATAGGAAAACAATTTAATCTGCAGCAGAGATGGGATCAAGGCTGAAAATCGAGATCCAGGGTTCACTGGACCAGAAAGCCTTTTCTGGGGTTCAGCTACAGCTGATAGCCTTCTGCAAAAAGCTGAGTACATTTGGACTTTGAACATACTGAAGTTGGTGAGGCTGCTTATTATTGTCGGGTAGCTAGTTATATAAATAAATGTAGATACATATGCATGTATTTGCATGCTTCAGTAATTATGCAGAAAATTATACATAACTCCCACTATTTAGATAACTGTTCTAACCCTAGCATAAACTGATAGAGAGAACAAAGAGGTCTTATTATTCAGTGCAAGTCACTTTGCACCAGCTGACACAGTTCAAGCCAAGCCACTTCCACAGTGTTGTGCCTAACCCTGGGCTCCAAGCTATACTCCCAGCATGAGAAAAAAAATTAAAAAGGAAGAGAAAAAAAACAACCAAAAAACAACAACCCCCAAACCAAAAAAAATCCCCTTCTAACATATCAGCACAGACAGAAATGAGGCTCTGAAAGTAGGACCACTATTGCAGCAATCTAACACTGGTTAGGACTGAAGCACTGAACACAAAAAAGAGTGTTCGATGCCGAGGTACACACCTCTTCCTCTGAACTGTCACTCAGGTCATTGGCAAGTGAGGCACTCAAGGAGGCCGCCTTGGGCTCCAGGTAGCAGAGGCACATAGCCAGAGGAAAGGAGAGAGTGAGGGCGTATGGCACTGAGAAAGAGGCAGAGAGCAGAAAGAAAAAAATGAAGAGGAAGCAAGGCACGAGGGAGGGGGAGCGGATGGGGAGGTAGTGCTGCACACTGGCAGGCAGGAGGTTGGTTTCGGAGAGGTTAGGGAGCGACAGGTAGCCATCATCATCCAGGAGGGAAGGAAATGACTCTGGAAGTTGCAAGGAGAAGGAAAACAGTGTTCTGCCTTTGCCAGCTTTTTGCTTGTAGCCAAAAGCCATGTCTTGCTCGGCGGAGCAAACTCGCCCCTTTCTGTCAGAGTCTGGCTCCGACTCGCTGTGCTTTGGAGCGCTCTCTTTGGGGGCCTCACAGCCTAAGGACTTTGTCCGAGTGCTCTCCTTGCATCTCCTGCGAAGCTTTGCTGAAGATACATGGGGGCCAGGCTGAGAGGATGGCGAGGAGTGGTGGGAGTCAGTGCCAAGCAAAGATGGCTGGTGACAGAGAAAGAGCAGCAAACAAGGCGCAAAAGCAAAAGGACAAAAAGAAAACTGTAATTAGTTAATTTTCTTCCGTGATGATAAATAATATATATTATATATATTAAATTATAAACAGTATTTTAACACCACAGCTTTCCACTGAATTAAACAGTGCATGTTCCCATGCTGCACACCGCAGGTATTAGTGAATTGTGCTTCCAGCTTACAAAAGGCAACTTCTTGATTCAACATTTGTCTAGTTCTCTGCAGCACAGGATTTACATAAAAGCCTCCATGGCCACATGGGGAGTTTCAGGTTCTGCCAGTTTCCACTTACTGCAAGACTGGCTTCTGATCATAAAGAGTTTTCAAATATGAAGTACATGGAGAGCAACAAAGAAAGAAGGGAACATATTTCTAATACCAGCACTACTTGTGACAGCATTCTTGCAGTCAAGAGGAGACCCAGTGGGGGCCAGATGCTTCACATCTATGCCTCGGACAACCTAAGCAGTAATAATTAAAACTCCAAGGACTTCAAATTCCTCCATTGCAGTACTAAAAAAAAATCTAGGTCCCAAACCAAACTAAAACACATTTGGTTTGGTGGGGGGACCATAAATCCATTCATCATCTGCTACTGATGGAAAAAAGCAGCTCGACAGCTACCCCAGCACCCAGTCCCTCAGCACGGCTCCCACCACTGGCCTCTGCTGGGCATCCCCACAGCCCTGCCCTCACCTCTGCCTGCTGTGAGCCCGAGCAGGCAATGCTGGGGGCTCACCCCTCCCACCCATGCACCCTGCCAGCCCCTCCATGCTGCCACCTCTTTGGACTTACACTGAAACAAGGGAGCTGAGTCTTGATCTCTCACTGGGGATCTGAAGGGGGGCTGGCCAGAGAGAGGCCCGTGCCCCACAAAGCCACATCTCCTCATAATCAAAATGTGACCCTTTACCCATAGTGAAGAGGCAACAATGCTCCTGATGCTTTTGATGCATATTTTACCTCAATGCCAGGAATACTGGCTACCAACAAGCAGGATTTGCTTTGATATGCCACTTGTACGGCATTCAACTGGCCCTTCAGGTCATTTGAGGACAAAAAATTGGTAGGAAAAGGGAGGTGATTCAGCAGAAATGGTGACTGTCATTTCACACGCTCCCTGCAAGCAGCCACCACTGCTCTCTAGAAGGACAAAAACCACTGCCATCGCCAAAACGCATACCCCAGTACAACACATTTGCCACAATGCTGATTCATCAGAGATGTTTTGGCCTAAGTCCACCAGGTGCACTTAGCTGAAGTGGCCCACTGGTTCCATGACCAAACCCTAAGTGCCTGAGCTGCTCCACCCATAGTGCATCTCCCCAAGGAATGATAATAGCCATTCCACTTTCACTCCAGGCTCCAAAAGCAAAATGACTTTAAAGCCAAAACAGCATTTGCCTCCAGTTCAAGCTAGTGTTGAACTGGAGGCAAAAAGCAGATCCAAGTTTTAGACACAGGGTGCTACTAAGCCCGAACTTTACCAGGTATATTAGTGGTAGAAATGGGATGTAAGCCATGTAATTACATGGAAGAACTCCTTTCCTTCACCTTAATATTTCCCTTTCTCTCTTCTCTAACAATCTATCAATTCAAGGAATCTGTATTCCCAAATTAAGCTATCAAAACCAAGCCTAGCTCAAACTGCTTACAAATGTCTTTATGGGTTTAATGCAGTAAGCTCAAGTCAAAATTTAATGCTAATGGACTCACAGGTTTTTATGTGAGCTAAATACACACAACTTCTCTTTATACTGTAAAGAGAAAAAATCCAAAGTAAATGTATTCTTTTCTAATACAGACTATTCACTTACTGACATATTTACAGTGTTAATATTTAGAATAACTTCTGGTACTTAAATACACATGGATAAAACAAAGGCAAAATGTCTTAATGGAAAACCTGCCAACATAGCTAAAACATTTATATGCCCTTAAAAAGGGGTTTGATTTCAAGCTTGGGTTGTGTTTCTTGAGACACTGTTCTCTTTATGATGATGAAAGACAAATCTATTAGCAGGTCCATGTGGAAGCAGGATCGAGATCCATACAGGATTACAGAACTGAAGCCCTACTTATGACTGGTTTAAACAGAACTCATCTCTTGAGTGGGCGTAAAAATCAATCATTTGTGCATATTTAAGTTCCATCAAAATAGTCTCCTAAAATATCTTTGAGTATTTCTAGCCATATATAAGGAATAGCTATGTGGTCTTCAAAATGCAACTGATCCCTCCATTGACTTAAATTAATGAACACTTGGAACAGAACTAGCTTCTGTTGGATATTTTCTACATATTTGATTTTCATCATTCTTTCTCCATGCAGAAACTAATGGAGTTTCAAGAAGACCCCAGCTAAATTTTGTTAAATGCTACAATTACAGCACACACTTTCAAAAGAAAACCTTCAGTAACTCAATTTGGTTTTGGTTTTCAGTACCTTAACTGCAACCCTTTTCAAGGACTTGATCCTTTCGCCATGTAGCTCATGGTGGCCTTATGTGATAAAGCTAGAAGTTCAGGTTCTAACACTAGCATACATGACAGCTCTGAGGGTGTAAAGGTTTTTCTTTGTAAAAGATGAGGGCAAACCTTACTTGTTTAGTGCATTCCACAGTACACTTTTTGAATGCTATTCTATCATATTTCTCTTCACTGTCAACCTCGATTCACTATTTTCTCCGTCCTCCTGTTTGGTTTACCCGGTATTAATATCTCAGTAGATATTATGCACAACCATGTGTGTGTGGCTGTGGTGGGATTGAAGACGATGAGGGATGACTCAAGTTTAACAACTGGGAAGAGAACCATCAATAGAAACTGCTTTCTTCAACACAAACATAAAACAAGTGAAGCAAATGCTTTTGTAAGCCAGAAAAAAATTGCTTATAACAGCAGATTAATATCCAGAAGTTAATAGAGAAAAAAATGCCCACTGAAATTCAGGCAAGGAAATGGTGTTATGAGGAGTATAAGAGGAAAATATAGTAGTTTAAAGCACAGAGCTACATAAAAGAATACAGAACTATTTTATTGCCTTGTCAAAATAAAAAAACAGGATGGCCATTCTAAAGTCAAAATATGACCGAAAACCAGAAGAACAAACATGCACTGCCAGGCTACTTCTAGGCATTTCCTACAGAGCTGTTGAATGCTGTGTGAAAAACACCATTCTGACATAATTCAAAAAACAGTCCAAGGCAGGAACTAACTTTTACAACATCATACGAAAACCGAAAGGACTACAAAAACACTGATTCAAGACACGTATATATACATACTATATTTCCTTTCACAGAACTAGTTTTATTTCCTCTTTCCCCTCTCTCCCTAAAAATTCAGTGTTTCTCCAAGCACTCTCCAGGCAGCTCTGTTTAATACAAAAACTTGAAAATTCTACCTTGGTGTCATGGCGTATTGCTGAAATCGGGGTGACTTCCTCTGCTCTCTTCTTTTTGCCCTCTTCATCATCTTTCTCCTCTTCTGTCTTTTTCTCTGGAGTCACAGTGGTTATCAAGTTGGTCTGTGAGATGCCCTTTGTTGTGGCGTACTGGCCAGTACCAACCTCTGCAGCAGACACAGAATCCTTCATGTACATTTCATGGTTTTCATTCACTGATGCTAAAAGCAAATATTTAAAGAGGGAAAATCTGAAATAGCTTTTGCCGAGAAGCTGCACAAAATTAAAAAAGCTGGTTTAGAAAAACATTTGAGATAATGCTGAAAAAAACAACTATGTTATGTTTCAAGAAACCAGAAGCATGTGCATACATTTAAATAAATTGTTTACTTGAAATAAAACTCATAGCTTTTATATGCATACACATATATTATGGATGTGTATACACACATTACTGTAGCTAATGTGTGCATTACACAGTTGTTAAATGTTAGCAAGCCATTAAAATTACTACTGTAGTAAAACACCAGACAAAAAAAAGCGACGCGTTGCCACAGTTATCAGGCAGGAAACATAAGGAGAACCAGCTATGACATCAGCCATGGGGGTGGAAGAGGTGGTTTTTTTTAAATCTGTCAGAATATAAAAATGCAGATCAAAGGCAGATTTAGTAACGTGCTGCATTACAGAAAATGACAATATTGATATAACACAGGCATAATACCTGAGAAAAAAGAAATGTAATCCTTGTATTACTGAGTACTAAAGTCTGCCAGTTAGGTGAGCTCATTATCCTAAAAAATTCTGCAAAGTGATGACATTCAGTTCAGTGGACCCAATCAGAATATTTTAGGATGCAAGTGCTCAATAATTTATCAATTTTAAATATATAAAAGTTCTTTTGAAAGAAATAGTACCTTTACAGATAGAATGTAATCAAAAGTTTAACATATGCCCAGACCCTGCTCTTGACTCTTGGGTAACTAATTTCTAAACCAGTAGTATTATTTAAATTTATAAACTCGCTTGCATCTGTAACAAATGACAGAGCCTGGGTCACAATGTAAGCACAATGCAGAATGTTACAGACACATCTGCATTATAGTAACAACGCCAGTGAAGAGATCCTAAGCATTGACTAAAAAAACCTCTTTCCCCCATTTGCACTTAGGCAAATTAACATCATAAAATCCTTGCAGAGCCTAACAAATGCTGGGTAAAGCGTTTCAGGTATCTTGTCTCTTGAGATTAAGTTTAGGAGGCAGGAGAAAGCAGAGGAAGTAGAGGGAGACATCTTGTTTAGATGTTACAAACAAAATAATGCAGAAGGATAATTTCTGCTTTGAAACACATGCACAGCAATCAGGTCACCAGTTGCTTGGTAACGAGCAAGAAGCACATCAGAATTAGAAGATTCCAAAATAATTAATGACAAGCAGCACCTTTAGAGGGAGAGAAAAAGGCTTGTCACTTCTACTTTTAAATCAAAGCTTCTCCCCATCCCCACCACCAACTATACTCATTGCAATTTGTGATATTCTGCAAGAGAATTCACCTTTTGTTTAATCTGTAATGAATCTGAGTTTAGTTTCAGTCTTTTTTTTTTCTACAAAAATAAACTACAAAGCTACAACCTCTTTTTACTCAGCAGCTGACAACAGTAATAGCTGGTGGAAGTAGCTGATACTCTGAATTACACACTGATTTAACCAAAGCCAGCAGCAAAACCATGACCTCCATGAACCAAGGATAAAGAGAGGAAGGATGTACTATTAACCTATGTATGTTACTCTCCATTTCATACCTTCAAAAGCAACGTATGAAAAAAGTCTCTTAGTGCTCATCGGACCAGGATGTGAGGTAACTGGTATAACGTGTTGTTACTCAAGGGAAATAATTAATTTCTGGATCGTAACAAACTTAAGTGAAAAATCTACACAGGAGAAGAACCCAGATTCAACCAAAACCCAAACAATCACTCATGCAAACCCTGAAAAAGTGTTGAAGTCTGACTTTCTTGGGCAGGCAGGTCCATCCCATCCTTCCCCCAAGCAGGGAAGCAGATATGAGGCCAAGGACAGAGGCTCTGTGAAGAGTGGGCTCCAAAGGACATCCTCCAGGCAAACACTTTGTAAGGACCACATCAGCACATTTAGCATGGAATTTCTCTTCATCCTTCTCTACCCCTGCAGTGAGCGTGCAGGTACTCTCAGCCTCCACTCAGCCAAAACTCAAGGAGATGAGATGATGAGGTTTATACCTAATCTAAAGCAGTGATCACCGTGATAATACCTTTTGACAAAGTCAACTGAGAGGACCTTACCCCCATCTAGGCTGCGGGACATGGTGTAACGTTTGCTAGAAGACCGCTCAAAGTAAGGTGCAGGACGGTCTATGAGGGCACTGGCTCTTCTCGTCTGGGCCTGTGTCCGGCCACTGTAGCGAAACTTGGAGCCCAGCGTGAGGAACTTCTTTGGAGGTGCTTCTGGCAGCAGGAGCCTAAAACACACCAAGCAGTGCACCTGTTATTCCCCCTCCTCCACAATCAGTCCACTGTTTCTGCAGAGGAGAGAAGAAGACTTCTGGGTATCACTCTCCATGGTAACCTGTGCCTCACCGGTCTGTGGCTAAAAGGGAATCAAAGGATGCCCTTCATACAGCATGACAAAACCACTTAGTTAAAGCATTTGAAGATCTGAGTTCTTCCAAATGGGCAAGAATCACTCAGCTCCTTCATGCTTGAAAATCATATTTACTATTTTCTGATCACCAAAACTAAAAATAAGGTGTTCCTTTTATCAGAGGACTCGACTGGGCTGAAATGCAGATGTATCTCTTCAAATTTAACACGGTGATGTTATGTTGAGGACAGGGCCAGAACTGATTTCCAGTGAATGCCAGGCACTATTCATTCACAGGGGTGCAGACATTTTTCAGGTTAGAGCTCTCTCACCCTCTGTGTTTTGGGCATGGTAGCTGGCTGAAGAAGCCATTCTCCTGCTATGGAGTCTATGCTTTAGACATTGATTTGCCATTAAAAATCAGAAAATACCCCAAAAATGCACAATGCATTTCTCTTTAGATCTTTTGCTGCTAAGACTGCATTTCATATGAATGTACAGACAGCCTGAACCAACAGTTTTAAGAAAGGAGGGAAATTCTTCAGTGCTCCCAAACATTCCCCAGAGGCGGTTTTTAAGCACTGGACACCCTTTCAAACTGTCGAAAATCTTACCCTTTTGCGTTTCCTTTGTTAAGTATCTATTTAATTACTATCTTAGCACAAACTAATTACAGCATTTATTTCACTACCCCAAACTTTTCTCAGTTCTTCTTAGAAGTCAAAAAAATAGCTGCAAAACTCCTTAGTAATCCAAAAATTAAAGCTATGGGTTGGGTATTTTGGGTGACCAAAAAATACACCACCTACTACTGTCTGTACTTTCATATATAATTAAATAAAATATCTTTTTTTTAAAACTCTTTTTCACATCCCCCAGCAATCTTCCATATAAGTTGTTCTGCCAATGCAAGCTTATATGCAGTAGGTGCAGCAGAGTCCTTCACCTCTTTAATTATAGCAGCTGATAATATCATGGCACAGATAAAGCAAAATGATTAATTAGGACCATATGGTGATTTTAAGCAGTATCTATCTGAAATAGTATGAATAATTTGGGTGCAACATCTCAAATTTTGAAGAAGCAATAACCTTCCCTTATCTGCTCAGAGGTACCTCATGATCAAAAAGACAATTTGGTTTGAAGGGTTTTGTCTCTGCTGACAGAATTGATTTTTCTGTAGCTTTTTATATCACACCTTTAGGAAAAGAAATCCACATACCTGAAAAATGTATGGTGTTCAACACACACCTTCCATAAGCGCTTTGCAGCACGATGATTTGGCAACTTAAACCCAATAGTGCTTTCAAACTGCTCAAACTAGGTAGGAAAAAAGAATAAGTATGTTTTTGATGCTGTGCATCTATTTTTAGACAGTGTACACAGGTTCATCTTCATTTCCTCCGTCTGTATCATCTCATTGCAAGAGTGAACATATATGCTCATGTATATAACCACATATATACATATTCTACTGAAAGAATTCTGGGAAAGATGCTGTGAATGATAATCTATGGCAACCTTTGAGGATCATTTCTTGGGGGAAACACCAGTAATGAGCAAGAGATTACTTATGGTGACAGTGATGTTTTATACCCTACAGTAACAAAGAGATCAGTTAACACTTGGGAGACTTCTGAGAAAACATCATTCAAGTGTTTTAACCCTGTTGAATAAATTTCACCAGTTTAAACTACAGTGGGAAGTCTGGCAATAGCTGGAGGTGAGCAATAGTCCTCAGGGACTGATTTGGTCTCGCACAGCCTTAGATTAAGGAGATTTACAGAGAAAGTACTACCGTTAGTAAATCACAGTGGTTAGAGCTAATTCATCTGAGGAGGATGAGGCAAGACAGGTAATTGAAAAGAGTTGTCTGGAGATACAAAGAGACCTTTTCAGATTGTGCTGCAAATTTACGTATTTCAGATGCAGAAGCTGTGCCAGCTACATCTGCTGTAACACGTTGATGGTTACACGCAGATAGCTGAGTAGATAAAACACAGTTGCTGTGATGGGGGAAAGGTAGGCAGAAGGGCACTTGTAAAGAAGTCTGGATCCCTACGGATGCTGACCCCTATGGAAGGGGAAATAAGGCAGGAAACAACAAGATAATAAAGATGACATGTGGGCTAGTGAATCACATTATCATCAAACGTTATTTGGACAGAGGCTGCATTGATTATTTTACACATGGAACTATGACGTGGTCACAGGATACTGTGTACCAAGACCAGCAGAGCTCAACAGGGTAGCAGTGGTGGAGGGCTTCAGTTCAGGCATTGGGAATGCCAGTGACTATTTTTTTGGGTTTTTAAAATCAAACTCAAGACGGGAAATTTGGTTACTAAAACCGTGTCTGCCGAGAGGCAGGAGATGTAGGTTTGTGGATTTTGGTTTAGGGCTCTAAAAAAGGCTCAGGCTCGGGGGTGGGGGGCCCCAGCAAGTTTCCCAGGTCAATTATGAAGTCAGTCCCAGAGACATCAGCTGCATTAGAGGAGAAATGCCAGTCCTCATCTAAGTGATTTCTGTCCTGCTATACAGGTCCACACTCTAAATGGATATGGGGTTTTTATCTATCACAGACCAATTATTATACCAGCATTTAAAATGGAAATCCTCCTCTGCTTGTGATGATCCTGAATTCCTCTTAAGGTTTTTCTTAAGAGTTATCATCTTACAGGGCAGGTTGGATGGATCTTTGAAAAACCTGGTCTAGTGGATAGTGTCCCTGCCCATGGTAGGGGAGTTGGAACTAGATGATCATTAAGGTCCCTTCCAACTCAAACTATTCCATGATATCCATGATTTCTG
Source organism: Oriolus oriolus (assembly GCA_013400235.1). Classification (NCBI taxonomy): domain Eukaryota; kingdom Metazoa; phylum Chordata; class Aves; order Passeriformes; family Corvidae; genus Oriolus; species Oriolus oriolus. The sequence goes on from VXBT01006100.1 coordinate 481,247, forward strand.
GGCGAGCACGTGCTCAGCCCGTGAGGTCGGTATTTGCTTTGCATCCGGCTGAGCCACGAGAGGGCACTCACTGTATGAGGTTTCACATCCCCTTCTCCAGAGCCAGAACAGGAGCTCCTGTGGGCTTGGGAGGGCTAATGTATGAAGCTACCCAAAATGTTGTAAATATACTGGTCTGGTATGTTTATAAAGTCTGGTATGGCCTGTGTACATCTCTTAGTGGGTGAGATAAATGCCAATTCAATATACACGAGGGAGGATAACAAGCTCTCCATGAATAAGCAATATTGTTCTTAAATGCCCAAAGTATTCATAACATGGACGAGCTTTTTATGTGCAGATGGCCATACTTATTCCTTATGTTAGTTCATGGATATAAACAGAAAAATACCAAAGAAGTTTTTTACCTGCATTTTAAAGAAAGTATATACCTAACCTTTCCTAAGAAAATCAGCATCAATTACGAAATATAAATTGAGAGGAATGTTAAAAGCTTATAAGACAAAAGAAATCAACAAATCAGTAAAAACTTGTGTTTTTTCAAGAGGTTCATCCACTTAGGAGAATCAGGATGCCCTTACCTCCCCTGGTCGGATTTTGATGTAGAAGTTGTTCCTCTTGTAGGAAATTTTCAAAACCTTTGGCCAGGCAAATCTATTTATTCTGAGTCTGTCTCGATATATTAAGAGTCCACTTGCACAGACTCCTAGCATGATTTCCACTCCTTCGGAATCCTGGAATAGCAAGCAATGCACTTTGTTGAGTATTTCTATCCTTGCATCCTACAGTACTACAGATTCCTGTATCCTGTGTTTCTATCTGAGCTACATCTTTTTAATGCATCAGCTGTAGTGACCTGATTTCTGAGCGCTACTCTACTCACTGAATGCATTCATGCAAATAATAGTAAGGTTGGGCAGGGTGAAGGAAACTGAGGGTTTCCAATGTTTCCTTACATTTTACAAAGACTCCAAAAGGAGAAGGGAAATTTTAGACGTCGCTAAAAGAATTATATCAATCATATTGCAAAGTTTTATTAGCATAATAAAAAAGGGTTATTAGCATAAATACCAGATTAAAAGTAAGTATGACAGCATACAAATTCACGTCTCCTGGTATCACTCATCTCCATGACTAAGCCTTGTGAATCCTTAGATTTTTCTTCTGTAGTTTGCTCATCTTGGCTTTAGTAGGTCTGCTCGTTTCTTTAATGCTTTTGTGCCTTTGCTCAGTATTTTCACTTTGAAATGCCCAGTGGGCATAAAGTTGGGCATTTGGACCAGAAAAAATTCTTTTTCAAAAGTGTGCGACTGTGCCTGTGCTATGACCTGCAGGAGGCTATAACCTACAGGAGGCTGTAGCTCAGACACATTAGCACTACAAAACACTTGTCCACAATCTTATCAGAACATACACACAAATATGTATCTTTTTTAAGTAAGAAATATAGATTTTTCTTTCCTTTAGAAGTCGTCAAATAGTCTAAAACAAATCTTCAGTATCTTCTATCACTGTTATTTTCATTTAGCTAAGTACTAGTACTCATAGAGAAGAGTCCACTTGAAAGTACTGAGTTCTACATAAATTGTTTTTAAATAACCTAAGGTCAGAAAAACCATAGCAGAAGCTATGAAGATGTCACCCTATGATAATCGTGGAATGAATTCATCATTTTCCTCTGGTTTTCCCAGCCAGGCATCTTTTAGGCTCTCGTTGAAAAACTGATTACATTTCAAGACCAACACAATGGTATGCATGGTCAGTCATGAGGAAACAGCTACGGCACAGGTTGAAATGAAAAAAAAGTTTTAAAATCACAGCATAGAAATAATGCCACAAAGTCACTCCAGTGTTAGAAAACACACCAATGGAGGACATATGTTCCAACAACGATGGTATCATCACTTAAAGATAGACTTTTCCTAAATACAGCTCGTGTGGTATCACCGTCAGGCACTACAGAAAAGATAAAGCTAATTTTTTTCAGCGTACTTTCAGTTTTACTTTCCTAAGCAAAGAGCAATGTCTAAATACAGTGAATACATCCTAAAAAACAAAGTCTGATTACAGTAATCACACTGCCTGGTGAATGCCTGAAATGCAAGCGTGCTCATACATGGCACATTTCTGCAGGTGCAAGGGGCTCCTTTTTTGGATACACTTTCTCAAAAACTTGTTGAGAAATGCTTTCTTCCCTCATTTCCACCTTCACTGCAGATCTGAGTTTATTCAAGACTTCCGCTACTTGTTGTTGTCAGAGACTGTTTTCCAATGTGATACTATAAAACAAATCTGAATAAAAGAATTTGGCTTTTTTCAGGTCACATGGGACAGAAACCTGTTAGCTGCAATGTCCAAGGCACATTCTTTTAGCTCTGCATATGGATGGGGGGCCTCCTCAGAATAGTGACAGCCCAGAGGACAAATCTGTCTATTTGAACACATTTTTCATCACAGTCTTGCACTGAATAACTGAGAACTAGTTTTAATGGGAGCTGGTGAGTCAAACATGTGTCCAACACCTAAGATACTGGCACAGCCTTAATGAATTGACATTTACATAGAGACATTTGCCATGGCACGACTTCCAAAAGGCACGCACAGAGATACTTGTCCCCTGGTCTGACACCATCAAATCTCACTGGCAGACCTAATTAAAACTAAACATGACTTCACACGCTGAGTCTACTTTTCCAACCTTCAGGTCAGTTTTCAAGATAACTGCTCGGTTTCTTAACCCACAGACAAACACAACTTCGTTACCACGACAGCTTTTTAAAATTAAGAGCATCAGTTTGGGAGAGAGATTAACTTTTCTACCAACTTCTCTTGCTCTGAGTCTTTCCACACAAAGAAAAGAAGAGCAAACCAGGATACTAATACTTTTTTGGGAAGGAATAAATAAAATGGTTATCTTATAATATCCCCATCTTAAACCTCACAGCTTTTCCCCAATACTCTGAAAAAATTCTTAGGCCTTAATGCTATGTTATGTAAAATTTTCAGTAACAAAGCCTGTAACTTATTTGAAACAGTAATCCACTTAGTTGCTGGTTTGTGGATTTCTTTGCAACAGAAAAAAAGCTACTGAGTGACATTTGCCAATCCATTTCTCTCTGCTCCAAATGTGCCTCAAGACTTTGTGTGTATCTGCAGGATACAGGGACGGCAGTGACAACCCTCCTGGTAGATGTTGCCCACTGAGCTGTACACAGATTCTTCATTTTCAGTGAAGGCAATTAACAGAACAAAAAAGATTGCCTTGAATTCTGTAACACACATGTACAGCTCCTATGAAATGCCCCAGGGACACGGTTGCAGGCTCTTTCAAGATCCGAGCTGCAAATTTATCTCAGATCTTGAAAGGATTTAGCTTGAAAGCTGCAGCACAAAAACAGGCTCACAATAATGTGACCTTTACAGAAAACACAGTTCTCTCCACAGGGCAGAATTCCTTGGTTCAGTATTCATTTGCCAAGGATGCTTGCTAACCTCAAAAATGTTAAAATCCGTTAGTCTTACTCTGAAGAGTGAAGAAAACAATAGTAATTATTTATTTGGAAAAAACCCCTAAAACCAAAAATCAGACAACCAACACAAGGCTAATAGGTGGCTCTCCCAAGCCACAGTAAGAATGACCATGTTTTATTCATAACTTAGCCTGCTGATGATTAGAGAAACTACTTGATCATCCAGAATGTTTCCCGGAGAATTACTGCCCTCCCTGTCAACCGCAACAACCACATCTCAGGAAAGAGACAGGCTGCTGTCTCCCCATTATCATCAATCTGATTAGGTTTCCAGCACGGCTACATAATTGCTTGAAAGTCCTTTGCAGCATAGAAATGATCTGCTATCCGGTTAAGATAGCATAGCTGGCCTTATTAAACTGGAAAATGTAGCTGAATTAAATGACAATTGACCACTCTCTGGACAGTTTCTAATATCCTTCCTCATCACTCCATCCATTCAATATTTTCCTCAAGGACAGCGTTGTTTAATGAACATGAAACTTGATGTGCAACATCTTTGAATCTATAGGCTAAATTATGTTATGGTTACAAGATATATTTACGCTTATCCCGTGAGTCACCTTTCCTCATGTTGACACATGATTCATCCCACAAAATTCCTGTCTCAAAAATACAAGAAAATATAAATCAGGGAGCCCGTGCAGATTCAAGTATCATGCCACAGGGGAAATATGGCCAGTGAAAAAACCAGAGTACATACCTTGGCATGATGGAGATCTACTCCATACATTGACAGTTTTTTGGCATTCTCCAGGAAATGCATCTCAGCTTCTGCAGGTGTCATTCCCCTGTGGAAAAGCGACCAGTTCTAGCATAAATGTTAAGGAAACAGTATCCAAAAGAAAATCCAGCAGCTGGAAAACATTTTCAGCCTGCCAGAACTACAGCCATACCCCTTAGGTAGCTGGGTACCTACCAGAGCCACAGCTCTAGTGCAGACCCTGTTGACTTTCATGCTGCAAAGCTCTTCTCTGTCCAAAGGCACAGAGAGGAGTCTTGCCGGAAAAATATTAAGTCCACCACTGCAGAATTTAACTTCTCCTGATGCACCAGGACAGTACCTGAAGCAGGCTAGAGCTCACACTGCTGCCCTCTGCTTACCTGTGGCTCTTGTGCAGCTCGATCACTTTGTCCTCCAGCTCTTTAGTGTGGTTTGGCGCAAAGCGGAATTCGCTGATGTAGTCGCTGCCGTACTCATCCGGGTCGTAGTCACCGAGCTCCGACTGCACAGTGTAGGAGCCCAGCAGGGCCAGCGTGACAAACGAGCAGGGCAGCCGACCTGAAACGATGTCATCTCTCAGCTGCAAGCAGAGGTAGTACCTGCAAGGGAGCACCAAAGCAGCTCAGAGCGGGCTCCTCCACTGCCGCCCCCAAAGAAGCACTGCCTGAGCACTGGAAAGAGGCCTCGGTTCCACGAGGAATTTGCAGACAGCCAAGCCCAGAGCTTTGCAGCTATTTACAAGGATAATAATAATTTTGTAAAAACAACCCAAAAAACCGCAAAACACCAAGCTCTTGCCTAATTTATCAGTAGGAGCACCTAATTTATCTTTACACAGCAGCATGGAGCTCTCTTAATAAAATAGGTTATCACTTTGTTTAGTGACCTAGATGAAGAAATATCCATTAAACATACCAGTTTCCTATCATAAATCATTAAGACATAAAACTATCTGAAAATTCTTTAAGGAGAAAAAAATTATTTAAAACCTCATACACTGCTCATTTAAGAATAGCTGAACTCCAAGTCATTCAGAAAACGCAAGCTGTCTCTTTAGCAACCTGTTGTGCTTTCTCAAAAACACATTTAAACAGTAAATGCTGTTAAAACCACAGAGCTATGCAGTGAAAGGTTTCACCAGATAGATGAAAACAGAAAAAAAAGTGAAGAGCATTGTTTTGGTGGCAAAGACCAAGTTCCCAGGGGAACATTAAGAGTCAGAAGAGGAATAAAGCAATCCTTTCCTTTGGAAGTCCTCTGTTCAAGTGTGAACTTTTGGCACACCGTCTTTCTGCACAGTACCTACCACAGGGGACCTGATCTAGGCCAAAGGCTTCATGCTACCTTAAAAGCAACAAGTAGTCCATAAAGCACTGAAGGTTAAAAATATTCAAAGGTTGCAAAATGTTGCAACAGGCTGGGAAGCAGTTTGCTGATGGCATAAAAACTCATCATGGCTCAAAGATTTTGTACCTCCTTCCAAGGAGGAAATCAGGTGAGGTTTTGCTTTTTTTTTGTTTTGGTTGCCATCTGAATACAAAACCAGAGAGCAGAGATGTAGAGTGCAGAGCTAAATGACTTTGAGAGCAGGGAGCAGCTATTCATTACCACCATATTCCCTATTCCATGCACATCGATTGCTTACTTTGTTAAATGATATACAAAATTTGCATGCATGCTTATTCTTATCTATCCTGGTTTCAGCTGGGAAAGACTTAATTTTTTCCTAAGCAGATGGTACAGTGCTTGCTCTGTTTTGGATTCAGTATGGTCATGAAACCACAACATTATCTCACTTCTTTCCTTTCATACTTATGATTTTACTTACAGTAATAAATTGTTACCACTGGCAAAAATGGGCATCAGGCATTTTTGTGAAAATTAAAATCAACTCTAAGGAATATGCACATTGAAAAAGCTGGGGTTTAGGGTTAAACTATACAAAATACTTCATAACACAGAGGATAGACACTGCTCACACTGCCTTTTCTGTCAAAGTATTGCATATTTTCCATAAGCTCATATGAAAAAGAAAGACAACGGGAATATAAAACATTTCTTTTAATGGATAATTAGAGTGTAAGTGCTACCAGGAACAGCTTTTAAGCCCCTTCTAAAAAAGGTATTTAATGTTTAAAACACCTGGTAATGTCTTCAGATAGCTGGGCAGGGTCTGGAGGGTAGAATTTCACATTAAATGCAAACTGCCAAGCACCACCTGGAAAAGAACACAGACTGACTAAAAGTACACTGCAAGTGCAAACAGAGATGCTCACGTTATTCAATCACCAGCAGACTTAAAAATATCCCAGACAAGCAATTAATAAGAACAGGTTTTAGAATATTTTTCCCACATGTCGTATTGAAGATACTGTATTACATCAGATTTTACAGCTCTTTTCTTATTTAGTAGAATTTCCACCCAAGTAAGGACTCTGAGTGAGCAGTAATTTATTACTAATACTGAAAAAACCCCTCAGTCTGAGAACAAGGTTTATTGAAAGAAAGCACCACACTGTCTGTACAAGCTTTAAAAACCAATAACCCAAAACATAGAAGTGCTGGAAACACCACAAGCCAGAGTACGAATGGGCTCTGGAGCAGGGTGATGTGCCGAGGTCTAGCTGCCCAAATCAGCTCACAGCATCCTCTCAGAGTGCTGCCTCAGCACATAGCTCCTTTCTTCAGCAGAAATAAATTATTGTGCAGACAAAACTGCAAGGACAAACACAGAGAGTAAGACTGAAAAAATACATAGCACTAGGGAATTCTCATTTAATTATTTCACTAAATTTAGTTGACCCACAGGATAGATACTGGTTTGTATCGCCAGAGTCAGCAAAATTATTTCTGGAGTGTTAGCTTTAAATGTTGTAAAGAAATAATATTAAGATTTAAAAAAGAGTTGAACATGGTATGCAAATATAGAAGGTATTTTGAAAAAAGAGGGTTAGGTTACACTAGCACATGGCTTGATTGCAAATGAAAAGCAATAACAAAACCCCAAACCACACTGTTCTTACAAGCAACAAGGAAATTTCATCCCATGCAAAGCCCCATCCATTTTGGTCATCCAGACTTCTGAGAAAACAGGCTCAAATGTTCAAGGCCACATTGGATGGGGCTTTGAACAACCTGGTTTAGTGGGAGTTGTCCCTGCCCATGGCAGGGGTTGAAACTAGTCGATCTTTAAGGTCCCATCCAATCCAAACTATGTAATGATTCTATGGAAGTGCAAGAAGAATTTTGATGTTCACCATCAGGACTTCAGCCCTTGGCAAGACTTTTGGAGTCATTGATTTTAGGATCTTTCCCATTTTCTTTGGCCATAAAAGATGGTGAAAGGAAGATTTGGCTGGCAGCAAGGATGGGGCATGGTCCCACCAGGGAGTAGACCAGCCCCAAGGTGGGAGAGCAGCCAGGGAGGACACCTGGTCCCACAAGAGATGAAAGGGGCCATGGCCTGTAAACCTATTCCTTGGCACACACAAAATAAATCCAGCCTATGATAAAGCCTATCATAATAGCACAAATGGTTAAGATAGAGGAGTAAGCAGTCTTCACCTCATATTTACAGGGGTTGGAATAAAATCTAACACTGTGCAAGTTAGTGGGTTAAAACTATGGGGGTGTGAACTTTCTCCACCACTGGGATAAAATCCCAGCAGTGTGGTCTGAGTGTTGTACAAGTCAATGGGCGTTTAGCAGGACCATATATGTGTTTTGGAAAGCATTATGGGTAACAGCACTGCTTTTCCACTGTTGGCCTGTTCCAAACTTCTGGGATGAATTGTACAGAGAAAGAAAATTATTACTGTCATTTTCTGCAAATACAACTGTCCACTGCCTCAAGTCCAGGATGAGACTCTTCTGCCCTGGTTAATCTCCCGCTGTCACAACCTTTCATTGTCTATTTCATGGCTTGAGTACATATTAAATGCATTGCAAATATGTGGTGGGGAGCTGAGCTGCTTTACTTGCATTGACCATCAGTGTAACCCGACTCATCGTGGTCTAAAGCATCTTCCTCTCCAGATCCATCCCTTCATGAGATTTAAAAAAGGCAAATGTTCATTACTTTGTATCACAGATCACTTACTTGTAATGAAAATAATACAGGAGGAAATGAGAGGTTGCTCACAGTAAGTGGGGAAATTTTCCTGCCAGTGTAAATTAACCCTTTGAACCTTGGAGAGGGAAGGGATTTATTTGCCAGGCCTGGCCCAACAAATGTGAATTACCAGATAAATTTGTTTGTGAAAGCACGAGTGCTAGACGAGGTCATCTTAAAAATGTGCAAAGAAAAAGAGTTACGGAGGCTTTTCTGCCCACAGAAGTCATACACATGAACATTTTTTCAATTTTTAAAAGTGAGGGGAAGTAAAAAAAACACAAGTCAAATTTTGAGCCCAGCAGTCTCAACAAGGTTTTCCCTTGAGAGGTTTTTGAATTTCTAATGTAGCAGATGCCTAGTTATAACAACTGAGCTTTTTCAAAGATTCATGTGAATCAGAAAATTGACTGAATGGTCATTTTAGGAGCAAAGATCAAGCTTCTGAAATGCAGAAAGGAAAGATATTTTAGATAGAGTACTATCTTTGTACCAGTGAATTATTTCAGTATGGGGCATGAGCAGTGTTTCTGGATATGATATAAATATCAGTAATGCAAGAAATAATTCATATACGTGGCCTAGTCCCTAAGGTTATGTTGCTTAATGTCAAACTTCGGGATTTTGCATCTCTGCAAATGTCAAGTTGTTTTCAGCAATGCAAGTTCATGTGTTACGAGCATCACTAATGCCTCACCATCATCAAGGGGTAAAATTTTTAAAAGATGTATATAATTCTTTTGCTAAAGACTTGGGATAGGATACTAAAGATGTCTGTGAAACTGGCTTTGTCCCCATGGGGAGACATGTAGAAGGGGGCAAAAATAACAAACTTACTTCGGATCTGCTTCTTGATTTCCTTGGCAGGGTCCAACCAATTCTGCAAAGAAAATGTTTCCTTTTTTCAATTTGAATTAGAAAACACAATAAGCATTATTTTTAAAACAGTGCTATGAGTCAAAGTTCAAACATGTGAAGCTCTGCCACCCCTTTCTTCTTGGAGCAGCAGTAGGCAGGGCTAACACTAATTTTCAAGATGTGGCCTTCGGTAGAAGCAGGATTTTTATTAACCTTCTCAGACTCTGAGGGCCTGAATGATTTGAAACAAAAGAATGAAGAATAGGAATTGGCAAAATGAACCCACAGAAATCTTTTTCCAGAGTATCTCCTGGGAAAACTAAATTTCTACAAGCTTGCTACAGAGAGGTTTTTGTGATTGATTTTTTTTCTCCAATCCTGGAAAGGCTGAAAAGACTTGCTAGAGGATAAGCAAGTGCAGAGTAGGGCACCACCCTGTTTGCAATGCAGCATGGGCAAGAGGGGATCTCTAGGGAAAACCAGAGGCAGAACCACAGCACCTCTGCCCCCATCCACACCATGCAGAGCCCAGTGACTATGCAAGACACCACCCCTGCTGAGGAGGTGGGGAATTATCCCAGTGATAAGTTAGCACTCCATGGATGCCAAGGAACAGATGAAATTCCTCTCGAGGAGGCACACAGCAGCTTGGGGTCTCAGTGTCTCTGCTGTCTTGACCTCTAAGAGAATCAAATTAATATTTAAAATGCGTCCAGCCCATAAAAAAAGTTTGCTTTCCCCAGGAAAGTTCCACTTTCTCCAAAGGAAGATAAACAAATGTATCGGAGAGACAATAAAACACTACAGAAATACCAAACAAGCAGAACACAACAATACCTCCCCAACAAAAACAACCAGTTTGCAGCTGTCCAAACCTGCTCTGTGGTGCAAAACATGAGCCTGAAGAACTCCAGCTATTGCTGAGCACAAAAGCACACTATGCACCAAGAAATTAAAGATGCTTTACGATCTCTGTTTACAAAGATGACATGGGATGTAGGCACATATGTTGCCTAGCTGGAAGTTATGTGCCAGAGGATGGAGGTGAATTGTTGAGTACTTTGACATTAAAATTATGCATATTACTGATCAATAAAAGTGGTGGCAGGCAGTTGTTCTTTTAACTGTTTAGCTCTGTAAAGTAACTGGTGACCTATAAATGTTTAGTGCTTCTGAACAACATGTTAATAAATGAATCCATGCTTCTCTTTCCCACAGGAAAGCATACCAGTCTGGAAATGCACTTAGACTTCTGCCTAGCTTTTATCAAAACTCAAAACTAAGCATATGCTGAAGCATTATCTTGCACTGGCATGGACCAAGTATCTGCTTAAATGATTTTCTGAATCAGAAACAAAGAAGTCTGTAAAGAAAGGGGAAAAAGAAACAGACTGATTTCTTTCATATCATATATACTTGAAACAAAAGGAAACCTAGAAAACATATCTGTTGTCCCCACAAGACACAAATAGCTAAAAAAGTAGTAATAGCTCCAGCTCCATCAGTAAAAACCTTTCAGGCCACACAAAGCACAAAATACCTTCACCTGGTGAGCTCTGCTGAGCTGCTGCGCATATTGCTAAGTTTTGTACTGGTTTCTGTCAAAATATTTATCTAAAAATGCCAAAATAACGTATTTTAAATTATCCTTTGATACTCTCTTTCACCGTACCATACCCCAAACAATATATGTGTGTATGACCTGCACATTAGATCATTTTTGACACTTGTAATACACAGCTTATTTCACACTGAAGCTGGGGTGCAGGACAGCAGAATGTGATTCACTATTGCTACTGTTTCTGAGGACTAATGTTTTTAGTCAAATCAACAATAATGCTGAGATAAAGTCAAGGTTTAGAGCCTTCCCTTATCTTAGCAGTTAGCAGGAGCAGTCAATCATCTCCTGCCTATCTGTGTCCCAACCACTATTATTAAGCCATATTTTAGTATTATATGTTTTGCAGTGTATCTGTGAGTGTAAATCTGACTTTCATCTATGACAGTAAAAGAATAAATCATACTAGAAAGAGCACCAGTTATATGACTAATATCCTTCATGTCATGAATAGCCGAAAGAGAGGGAACCCAGGGAGACACAGGGGATGTTCTTAAGAAGTAGAGCCACAAAAAACTATAGCTCAAACTGTGTCTATGGAACTTGGCAAGAAAGATAAAACCAACTTGTGGATTGTTTGCAGCCCTCTGGAGAGTGTCTCAGGGAGTTCCGATGTTCACGTACCAAAGGCCACCTGCAGTTTCACGAATTACCTTTTGGTTTTCTGTGTCTCTGTATGTTAGCCCAAAGTAGTCTTTTTCCAAAAGGTTCAGATGCTCGCACACTTTGTCGAATAGCACTTGACCCCTGGAACGTTTCTGTGGGAAATGAACAGAAAACAAACAAAAAGATCCTTACGTTTGCAAAATAAAGTAATATAAGCATTAAAATAACACCTTTTCTGTCAAATCAGTAACCTCAAAATGATTCAATTCAATGCATCCATCTTTCCAACCTATTGACCTGGAGCTTCATAAGAATCTGCTGAATGGGGCAAATCCTCTTTCCCTAAAACCTCAAGTCTTCTTGGAGAGTTAAAAATAAGTCACACATGTCATGTTTCAACTTCCAATAAGAAAATCTCTTCTGTCTTTCAGAAACTGCAACTTCAAGAGCATGATGAGGTCGTACCTCTGCAAAGCGAAGCAATTCTTTGTGTGCAAGTAGCAACAAACAATGGTACAAAATATTCCTGGTCATGGATTATCAGAGTTGTGACTGGGGTGGGCAATCCACTGGAGGAAAAACCAAACATGGACATACTTTTTGCTTCAGTTACAGTGTGGACTGATTCCAGGACCCGCTTTTGTCTAATCACACAGGGAAATGTGATTACACCATCTACGGAAATCATGGAAAGAGCCTACTATCTGACTGGGAATGCAGCTGGGGAAAAAACAGCTTTCCAGTGTCCCACTAACCTTCTTCAGTGCTGGCATGTCAGATGAGAAGACCTCTCACTGTCAACAGCCAGAGCCCTTAGCAGAAGCTTCATAGTGTCTATCACATTGGACGCTAAAAATTCAGGTCATCCTGGTTCTCAGCGTTGTATGTGAAATTGAGAAAAAAAAATCTCCAGAAAACCACACAGCCAGAAATATCTTCTTTATAACCTGCACATGCCAACTTTGATATGCCTTAACTATGATAAACAATTCAAAATTATTTGGGCCATACTCATCACTGTGTTTCATCACTGCCTGCTTCCCTAAGTGCAACTCAGCTAAAGGAAAAAAATCTCCCAACTTTATTCTGACCACACACATACATAAATATTTTAGCTGACGTCAGCGCAGCATTTTCTTTATCTGTAGCATACACATGACCAGAAGCAGACTGGAAATACTCTACTTGCTTCAAAGGCAATGCAGGCAGTTGACACAAAAGAGGAGAGAATGCTGCCTGCAAATTTACGTGCCTCTGTTGACAGCGCTGTGCCTGGACTGTGCTGCCAGCCCAGCAGCCTTGGCCGGGAGAGGGCAGTTCCCAGTCCAAGCTGACACAGCTATGCCAACAAACCCATGGAGCCCAACGCTGGCCTCAAACTATTTTAGAAGTTGCAAGCAGGCCAAGAGGAAAAAAGGAAAGAACTGAGGGTTGCTGCCTAACACCCAGTGAAAACATCGCAAGAGATGATGGAGGAGTTGTGCATCTTAATCTAATCTACATTAAATTTGGTATTTTTACTGGCATTATAATAGTATATTGGAAAGGACACTGGAAAACATCCTTTACATTTTTATCAATGAAGAAACTGAAGCATGGCCTAAAAAATGTTCTCCAGCTGAGGGAAAAAAAACCCCAGGTCCAGGCCCAGAAGTGCATTACAAGTGTATTCCTGTAACTTCATTTACTGTGCCTTCCAGCACTATTCGAGCAAACAGCTCTAGGGCCTTGTTCTGAGTGTCACATGCTTTCCATCCCGTAAGTAGGAAGCATAAATATGCCCTAGCTCCTTTATAATGTCAAACAAGTGTTTAGTTAATTCTTCACGCTCCAAACTTGAAAGTAGGTAACAGGAGGTTGGTGGTTTTATGCTTGGTGCTCCCTGTAGAGGAAGAGGCAGATAAAAAAGATCTTAATACTGGTGTGTGGAGAGGAACCAACTCAGAAATTTCAAGCCAAAATAGTCACATTTCTGCTATAAGCAAGCAATACTGCATTTTGCCAAATTTCTTGCTCTTCTACTTGTTAACAAAGTAGTTATACCGAGTGGAGAAAAACAAACAGGTTAGCAGCAGAGGACACCAGCTTTGAAAAACACTGTGTCTGCACCCGTGCACCATTTACATGTATTTGAATTGTGGCACTTCAATGCTCTTTTAATTTTAAGAGTCACTTAAGGCCAACACAGGAGCCATTTTATGAGGCCAATCCATGTAGCTACACAGATGTCTGTTTTGAGAAATAGTAGCTAGCAGCTGCAAGGTATGGTGTTTCAACAGGGAATTACAGGAAACAGTTGTGCAGGACTGCGCTGCGATAAAAACCGAACGCCCAGAAAACTCCCAATGCTCAGTATTTCTTGTTTGGCTACGCTGCAGACAAGTGAGAGTATCTATGGCAATCTGGAACAATTTTCAGTTTCCTCCTCCTGTATGAAGATGCCCAAGTTGTACTTAGTCATTTTCCACAAAATTCCTGCTGCATCAGGATATGGGAAAACTGTGCTGGTGGTGCAAGAGGACATCAGAAATACAACATGTAACTGACAGCTCTTCCTGGCCAGGGTCTTCTCTTCACCATCATAAGGTAAGAACTCGTGATGGTTGAGGGGAAGCCTTACCAAGACCACTTCTCTTCCCACAGAAACGCCCATTAGTGTCCAAACAGATGAGCCTCACGTTGTAGCCTCACCACTGCCCCTGAATGCCTGCTCCCAGGTCAGAGATGACCTGTGGGAGAAGGATTTAGAGGACTCTGGTCATGTGGGGAGTCGGGGCTGCCTGGCAACGGAGCCACCCCTGCTGTTCTCCTAATGCAAGGCCAAGAGAAATCCTCATGCACTTGCATATAGGCAGCAGTGCCACTTTGTACCCATGTGCACACTGTTTCTAAAGCTTCATTGCACAGAAACACAGTGAAGGGAAGCTACTGCATAAATTCATGGGAAATTAAGAGGTTCAATTAGAAAGATATAATTAAAACAATTGAACAGACCTCTTTTGCCCTTGTTAATTGTTTTTGTTTTACTGCATGCCCAAATAACCATGCCATGAAAGGCAAGGATATCATTGCTTTGGCAGGGAGAGAATGGGAGGAGGAGAGAAAGGTCAGCTTACAAATTCATACAGCTCCTCAATACATCATAAGCCTTCGCTTTCCATTATTTTGGAGTGACAAGTCTAAGACGATGAAAGATTGATAGTCTGCTGGTTACTGTGGATCACAAGTTAATGCCAAAAATGCCAATCAATTCTCAGCAGTCCAAAAACTGCGGATTAAAAAAATAAATTCAAAAACAGAAGACCTTGTGCTATAAAATACCGACTTTGTAAAAGAAAACATTTCTGAAAGGTAAATATGGCAAGAGTATCCACTAGAAATATTCTTAGACATTTTTCAGGCATGAATGGGATGAAATGAAATGTACAGATGTGAAAAAGACACTCTGCTTAGGCTCTGGGAAATCAAGTAAACAGAAGAAATACAACACACAGATTAAACAGTATAAACGAACACAAAGGTCCAGGAGCAAAAACGTTACGTTTTTTCACAGCCTCATCCCTGCAGCTCTATAAAGGCCAGGGCTCTCTCTTGAAGCTGGAATGGGAATAAACAGCCTCCTGGTGAAGTTCCCGGTGAAAGGAGCCAGCAGCAGCAAACTTGGCAAGCCTGTGTCTGCCAGCAATTCTCACACACAAGGGAAAGGAGAAGCAGCCTCTCTTCTCACCAGCTTCTCCTCAGTTTTGAAGCTGAGTTTCTCCCTCCTTGGGAGGCTGAAGGTCACAAAAGGCTCTCTTGCGCCCAGATGGCTTCTTCACCATGCTCAAACCTTTCCACATCATCTTCTTCAGCCCATATCCCTCCATCACACCCCCATCGCCTTACAAGATCACCAGACCAAGGCTGTGTGAATACAGAGTGAGGAGCTCAAAAATTAAGTACTTCTACCTTAGCTCTGCCTGGATACCAAGATTATTATCAGGCAAATTATTCTCATTGGCAAACATTTGGGTACAATATTCGGTATTTCTTAATGCAGAACAATAACAAGAAACTTTTCCTTTATTATGATTAAACCCATAAGCTGTAAAGTACTTATAATAAGCAAATGTCATTAAAGTGAAAAAACACAAGCCTTTGTTATCACTTCAGCAACAAAATATGTACTGTATGCTAATCACAGAACCACTGATTGGCTGAGGCTGGAGGGCTTCTCTGGAGATTGACTAGTCCACCCTCCCTTCTCCAGACACACCACCTAAAGCGGACTGGTCAGGATCGTGCCCACTTGAGTTTTGAATATCTCCATGGATGGAGACTCCACAGCCTGTGTAGGCCACCCTCATAGTAAATTTTTTTTTCTTCTGTTTAAATGGAAATTCTTGTCTTTCACTCTGCGCCCCTTGTCTCTTGTTCTGGCAAATGTGTACCACTGAGCACATTCTGGCTCTGTCTTCTCTACTCCTCCCATCAGATATTAATACACATTGCTAAGATGCCCCTGAGCCTTCTCTTCTCTGGGCTGAACAGTTCCAGCTCTCAGCCTTTCCTCATAACAGACATGCTCCAGGGCCTTCATCATATCCATGGCCCTTTGCTGGACTCTGTCCAGTATGTTCATGTCTCCCTTGTACTGGGGAGCCCAGAATCAGATTCAGCACTTCAAGACTGAGTAAAGGGGAAGGATCACCTCCCTCAGCCTGCTGGTAACATTGCCCAGGATGGCACTGGCCTTCTGCACTGCCAGGGAACATCACTGACTTTTGTTCACCTTTTTGTCCATCAGAACCCTTGAGTAACAAAAACCCTGTATTGCAGCAACCATGACACCAAACCCATATGTTACTGTACTGTGCTAAACAGCGAGGAAAATTACATAGAAAATGAGAAACCAACAACTTGGTCACACAAAGATGTGACACCAACTTCTTTGTCATACAGGTGCTAGTAAGACTCTGGAAAATTCCTTTGTGAGTCAGTAAAATATAGTGAAGAGGTCAGGAAGATTTCAAATGTTATGTGCTGGATGGTGTTTCCCAGGCTGGAAGCCAGTTGTGCCAGAGGAAAATTTATCAGGATTCAGATCTGCCACCTCCAAGGCATACATTTTATTTCTGTGGAAGGTTGTAGGCTTGGCTGCCCCATGCCAGGAGTCATCACCTCTCCAAAAGGTCTTCAAGCTGCTGTGGCTCCTGGTTTGGCAAACCTGGCCTGTCCCTGAAACACAATCATTTGCAGTCTTCCTGCAGGCCATTTTGGCACCCACCCTGATAATGCAGCCTGAGCCTCTTTTGATACACCTCACCCTGAATGACCCACTTTCGCTTGTTGGGTAACCTCCAACCTACAGGACCAGCCATCTCTCCTAGCTCTATGCCAGCTAGAGCTGTCCATGCTGAGGACCTGTCAGTACTCAGGCTTCTTTCAGACAGAATACAACTCGCTGTCTGACAGGTTTCTCCCCAGAGAGACAATGCCACTCTGGGACTGGTAGCTCAACACAGCTGAGGAGCCTCTTTTCTCAGAGGGTTTCAAGGCATTGGCCAAGGCAGTGCCACAGCTGGCCTGACCACACCTGCTCACTGCCCTGGCCACTGCCCTGCTCACATTAGGGGCCTCTCCAGTCCCTTTGAACAAGCACAGATACTGGGATCCCTGTGCGCCTCCGGAGGTGCTAAGGGGTTAAGTGTCTGATTACAGGGTAGAGTGTTAGTCTATTCTCAAGGCTCTAGTTTTGCCCACTAGCAGATTACCTTCCTCTCACTGAGAAGGAAAGAGGATGAGGAGCTGAGGAGCAGAAAACAGCCCTCTCTGCTTCCTAGAAATGAAAACTATTGCAGCCTCCAAAGTGATGCACTTTGGGGCGGTTCTACTTTGGCATTCGATGCTGCAGTCTCATGTGGGTGCAGAACGCTGAGCAAGGGCTGCCTGCAGCATGGAATCAATTACAAGAGATCACACTCAGACCAAATTTTGCAGTGCTAGGGAAAACACAAAGTGAGAACAGAGTTCCAAAGCCAAACAACTATAACAGGATTCATTTTTGCCACCAGTAACCATCAACTCCACCGCACAGTAACCGCAAGGTCAGGGCAGCCTGATGGACTGAAACTTCACTTCCCTTTCTGATCAGTCAAGGAGCACAGCAAGATGAAAAAGTATCACAGCTGTGGACCTGGATTTTAAGTGGGAGGAGTTTGCATGTAACTTTCTGCACAAATACATATGCAAACGACCTTGCTGCTTTCCTGGGGAAAGCTGCCAAGCTGCCAGTGAGTGATGTCACACTAGCGCTAGCCTGGCACCCAACTCCACACAATTACTGTAATAACTCTAGTTAGGCAGGATCACTGGAATAAGGACAAACAGATCAGTATCATGAAATCCCGGTACGAATAACTGGACTCAAAATGATGTTGAGGTTATCTGGTTCACATTCCTAATTAGCATTTGCACTTTCCAATGGATCTCAACAATGCACTGTGTAGATGTGTGGGCTGGCTCTAGCCTTGCATGCTGTAATGTATTTTGGCATGTGGCTGTACTAACCTCTTCCTTTTCCCCTTCTCTTTCTTGTGGGGAAGAATCAGCTGATTTCTTTCTTTTCATTTACAATGTTTCAATGTTTTTTTGATGAAAAGTGTTCCAGTTGTGTCCAGACCACTGATTTTATTTCATTTGACTGTTTCAATTTAAATTACTTTTTGCAACTTAATTTGGGTGATACTTTCATTTTCTATGCCACATGGGCTGCATGGTAGTCTCCTCTGTGCAAACACAAATAAAACACCTGCAAAAGTTAAAATGTATATGGCAACAAGTAAGTAGCATCCACAAGGGAAGTTTCTCCATCCCCACATTGCAGCTTCTGCAATTATTCTTGCAACATAAACAAGTGAAAATGATTAACTGGTTGTCAGGAATACTTTGTACTCACCGCAGAGAGCACTCTCTTCACAAATTTCCCCCAGCTGAGTCTCTGAATTCCAGCCTTCTGACAACACAATTTCTCATGAACTACCCAATTTACACAAAAAATACTCCAAATTGCAGAAGAAACCCACAATCCATACTTCTGCAAATACTCATTAATTGCAAGCTAAAGTGACCAAGATCACTTTTGTATTGAGAACCCCATTTCTCGGGGAGGGATATGAACATCACATATATTTAATATGCACAAGAAAGTATATATATATATAATTTAATGCACACAATATGTGCATATAAACAGATGTGAATTTGTAAGCGTAGGTTCATTGTGGTTCCAAATGTAGAGAAGCTTGTAGCCACATCATGTTGCTTCTCCATCTACAGAAAGTCAATCAGAGGTTCTAAACTCACAGTAGTTCTGGTAAGGAGCACATTTTTATCTGTGAATGAAATAATAATCAACATACTATGACATTTCCCAAGTTTTTCCTGAAAAGAGTTTGAGCTGTTCAACATACAAAGAGCTGAACTGAGAAATTCTAGAAGCTAATCGTTGCACTTTAGGCCAGAAAATTTCCAAACATGGAGAACATGTTTTTTGAATAAGTCTTGATTGAAGCCAAAGAAAGAAATAGCAATTTTTTCGCCCCCAAGGAAGATAAATGGAAAAAGTCATTCTGAAGAAGTTTAACTTCATTTCACTTCTACACATTTGTAATATGCATTTTCAAAGGATTTACGCTTTCACTGTTTATACTTCTCCACAGGAAAAAGAAGATGAAGCAGAAGAGAAAAAAGAGGTGACAGAAGAGAAAAAAAACCCCTGAATTTCTTCAAATCTATAATTTCTCAATTGAAGTCCCCAGCAGGAAGCTAAGTAAGGAGAATCCAGAAAGAAAAACAGGATAGAGAATCTTTCCTGGAGTCTTAACTGGCAGAAAATCAGCAAGTTTTCCTTTGGTTTACTGAAATAAACCTCACATGTGTAATGTGTAGGATAAAAACATCTGTGAGCATAACATGACTTAACCACTGGAATTTAGGCCTCTAAATCCCCTGCCCTGCTTGCTGAAAATGGCACTGGCAGTTCCATCAACAACAGTCAATGCATCTCAAAGTTCAGCATGTTGAGAGTGATGTTCTAGGCATTCCACAAAATATTTTCAAGTCATTTCTGCTAGGGAACAAAATCTTTGTTGAAATTAGCAGTGCAACACTGAACACCAAAGACAGAGGTAAAATATACAGTGAGAAAGCAAACAACAAATGCCCTACTCCCTTCTCCCACACAGGCCAACAGAGAAAAGCTTAAAAAGAAAAGAAGTTCACTCATTGTCTTTTTATTCCAACTATATTGTTTCTTACAGAAAGAATCTGCATATGCAAAGTATTATAAACCAGTGTCTTGGGTTGGAAGGGCCCTTAAAATCATTTAGTTCTACCCGCCCCTGCTATAAGCAGGGACACCTTCCACTAGACCAGGCTGCTCAAAGTCCTATCCAACCTGGCCTTGAACAATTCCAGGGATGAGGCATCCACACTATTCAGGGCAATCAATGTCTCAGCAACCTCACAGTAAAGAATTTCCTCCCAACATCCAATCTAAATATTCCCTCTTTTAGTTTAAACAGTTCCCCTTCGTCCCATCACCACCCACCTGTGTAAAAAGTCTCTTTCCCTCTTTTCTGTAAGCGTCTTTTAACTACTGGAAGGCTGCAATAAGGTTTCCCTGGAACCTCTTCCAGGCTGAACAACCCCAACTCTCTCAGTCCTGTCTTTACAGGAGAAGTGCTCCAGCCCTCTGAGAATCTTTGTTGCCCTCCCCTGGATGAGGAGGAGACACAAATGTTCAAAATACAACACGTAATAATTAATAATAAATGTTCATAAATGCATCCCTAGGATGGACAGAATGCTCTCATCCAGTTTGTAAGGTCTGCCAGCATGTGTAGGAGATATTGAACATGACATTTTTGCCAGCCTTTCAGGATGCAAAGGGAAAAAAGACACACTCAAAGAATAGAAAATTATTGGAAAAGAAATTATTCAAAGCAAAATACGTTCATTTTTTGGTTCTCAAAAGTTTTCCATACTTCACTGGTAAGTTGTATTCCCAAGTCAAAATTCCAGATACTATCTACTAAATAAAATATTTAGCCAAAAGTGAGGAGAACTAAGAATCAGGCAATTTCAGAAAGATTTTGCTGAATAAAAGCTATATTAAAAAGACTTTTTTTGTTCCATTATGAAGCTACTTCATGTACAGAAATGCTTTTCCTGAAAGCTGCTATCAATATAAGCTCTCCAACTGTTCTATTCCTTTATTAACTTTTTTATCTATGAACCTTCATAGAATGTCCCAGTAGGTGACTAATACAGACCAATAGCTTGAAATAAAACCTGAAATAATATTTTGCGTATCTATCTCTGCCTTTTAATTTAGAACACTATCATATGCTGCTCTGTACATATAAATGAATGCCACATAAGGAAACTTAGAGTAGATGAGGAGGTATTTTAACATACAGTGATGATGATGATGACTGATCATTTCCTTTTTTCCCCCCATTATGGTAGTACTATAATTCAGCCTCTTATTGATACTTATTGTAATATACCATATTGAAATGTATCACCACTCCTGAAAATAACCTTTTCTGTCAACCGCTAACCAAGCATTTAGATGAACAGATAAGCATGTAACACCGCCTATGCTACAGTTACATACCTGCAGCAAATGTCAATGACATTGTATAATATGACATAGTTTTTATCAGGGGCAACCTTCTTTAAAGCCATTTGAGCTTTCAATCCTAAACAGCCAGCACTAATCTAAAAAACCCAGAGGACTGCTAAATCCCAGTAAGAAGATTGGTGACCTAGTCCTGATTCTGGCATCAAACCAAATTAGGGTTTTTGCCTTCTACAGCAGCAGAGATCACACCAACACTGGCACCATACAAGCTCTAAGTGTACCGATGGGTGCTCTGCACAGTTTGCACCCTTGGGAAAATAGTGAGCACTCTGCTCATGGCAGTGCAACCGCGCTGAGGGCACTCGAGCAAAAATAAACACTCTGAAGCATGTTTTTATATGTGGAAGTGTGAGAGCCATGTCTGCATGTGCACAATGGCTACAGAAATACCTGTCAAATGTGATGATTATCAAATGCATCCCAAGTGCATCAACATAATGCATACTGTATAAACTGAGATCTGCTAACAGCTTATGAGCACTACTCTGCGATAAATGAATACAAAAACAGTGGACACAATTCCTCAGTTGGAAGTTCTGTTCTCAGCACATATATTAGCTTTGCACATTTGCTAAATCATGACATAAAATAATAAACAGCATTCCATTTCTGAAAGCTTTTCAAGAGAAAGTAACCCCCTCACTCAGCTTTCTTGAGAGCACGGATTGTTTGGGCTTGGATTTTAGCTAGACGTGCAGCCAATCCATTGGTTTAATGCCTCCTGATTGCCCTACCGCCTCCTGCGAGAAACTGCAGTAACTCAGGCGGGTCTCCTGAGATTCAGTACAGCAGCTGAAGCTTTCCAGTGGTGGCTATAAATATTTTCCTTATTCTACCTACTTGGACAAACTTGGCAAACACTCATCTCTCCTCATCTCACATGCTAACTAACTGTGCACAAGCCTAGTACCAACACAGCAAGGGGAACCAATCACTACCTGTGATATAAATAGTCCCTGGCACATATCAACAAAAACAACCATAAACATTCTGTTTATTTTCAGCTGAAAAAAGCTCTACTATCAACATAGTCCGATTTAGAGAGTAATCTTGCCATATGAATTTAAAAGCCACAGAGCTCTCTCTGACCTACATTGCCAGCCTGGAGTGAAAAAAAAAAATACACTGTACAGGAAGATGCTCTTGAGGCAGGAGAGGGAGCAGGATGATCACGCTTTTAGATGTGGGGTACCTTAGATGGTATTACACCATCAATGCTGGGGTTTTCAAGAAAACTAACACAGCCTGTTCTCAAGCTACGTCCAAGCTTTATCCACTTCAGATCAAAAGCATTTCTGCCAGAGTGAGATAAACCATGAGAGACAGACCTTGCTGCCTATCAACACTTTGCTTTGCAAGCAGATATTTCACCACCCAGTCCTGTCTATGATATTTTGTTCACTGTATCAACAGACAAGGATAAGAAGACATAAAAGCAGCCCAGTGCTGCATGGAGCTCAGCTGGAAAAAAAAAATCACCCATATGAGGCGTTAAGATTTTATATGACAAGCTAATATATTTGGAGGATGATAATAAAGTGAGGATTCACTTAGTTTGGGTCTGGAAATGGCAACTCTTAGTGTTAACGTGGGGACAGCACCTATAAATTGGAGCAACCAGCAACAGAGTTGATGAATTTAGACAGCTTGGTTGGGTCTGGAACAAGCAGCAGGCACTTCAGACACAGAAGCAGGGCAGGAAATATGTCAAAATGCAGGGAGGCTTGGCAGGAGCATGACTGGGCAGTGACATGAAAATCAGCAACTTCTGTCTTGGTTGGGCATGGGGTAGAGGGGGGACATGTACACATTGTCCAGAAACAGCCAAAGGCTTTAAAATTTGAGTGTCCATTTGGAAAAGGGAAAAGGCAAAGCCTTTCATCCACTCTTTGTGATTTATATTCCAGCAGTCCTTGCAGAGGTTGGGTGCTGCCTGCACTAGGCACTCCAGTAAGAAGCTGGAGGCTCTCTGGGGCAAAGACCACCCCAAGCAATAAGCCTGGAGAAGACAAACATGAAAGGACTGACACAGTCTCATCCTGGTGAGGCCATCAGCAAGGACAGTGACAAGGACAGGACTCCTGGAGCCAACAGACCTCTGTCTGTCTGAGGTAAAAGGCAGGGGGAAGATCATCCTCTCTGGGGCTCTTGCAAACAGATTAACCACCAATGAACCATGCGGTACCTCAGTTTGAGTGTGCATGACCAAACCCAGTTTTTTAAAAACCTTGCCAGATGGAGAACAAGCTCCTGTTGCCTGGCTTGTGTCCAACTGGTGCCCCAAGGGGAGGGGATCGGAGGCAGTGTTTCAGTAGGAAGTTTTCAGCTAACCATTTATTCTCAAAATTATGCAGTTTCAGAGCAGCTGCAAGTATTTTTCAGTGTAGGTGGACTCCTCACAATAGCTTTCCATGTTATGGCTGGCACCTCCAAGGTATCAAATTTATTATTATTGTCTG
The DNA here is from genome assembly GCA_013400235.1 of Oriolus oriolus. Taxonomy (NCBI): domain Eukaryota; kingdom Metazoa; phylum Chordata; class Aves; order Passeriformes; family Corvidae; genus Oriolus; species Oriolus oriolus. The sequence continues at coordinate 504,841 of VXBT01006100.1, forward strand.
ATAAACTCAATAATTCACTGCACAAATCATTTTCAGAAACTATTAACAAAAGGCAATAGATAAGAGGACTAGATGTAGAAAATACAGATGTGGAGAGAATGTCTACAAATTTTTATTTTTAGTTTCTTTTTTTGTTTTTTGCATGTGTGTGTGTGTGTGTGTGTGTGTGTGTGTGTGTGTGTGTGTGTGTGTGTGTGTTTTAAGCTTCTGGCATTTGATTGTGACCATGTCCTCTGCTGTGCCAGGTGTAATTGAAGGCCCAACCTGCTGTTCACTCTGTACAACATTCAAAGGAGTGACTTCATTTTAATTCTTGGTTCCTCCTTCAGTTTCTAAAATATTTGCATATTAACTGGAGAAAATATCTGTCTAATCGTTTAGGTGTCTCCCTACCAAGGTTTTAAGAGACCTGTTCCCTGAATACCACACAGCCTGGATGTTCCCAGCCACGAGAAGCTGTGGGGGACCTGAGCCTCCGTTGGCAAGGCAGAATTACTCCAGCGCCACTCTCTCAGCCTTGTGGCATTTCCAAAAGGCTTAGCTCAACCCAACTTCTTTTGATTTAGATTTCTTTAGCTTCAGTGAAATAAGAATAATAATCGTCATCACTAAAAGGGAGCCCAAGCATTTTAATTTTTGTTTCAATTACAAAACTGAAGGAAAAAAACCCCTTTCTCTGTTCAGCCTGCCAGTTGATTATTATGGGCTGGATAACATTGGTGCTGATTTCCAGATCATTGTGCTTCTTGAATTGACAAGTATTTTAACTCATAAAAAGCGGCCTACGGTATTTGAAAAAAGCAGGTCAGAAGAACTGTATATTAACTTTATTCAGCTGAAACATATTCAGGCAATACTCAGACTCCTACTGACATGTGTCAGGTAACATAGATCTTAAGTGGATCCCCTGGCTAATCCAAGTCAGCCCTAATTAGAGGGTCTGGGGACACAAAACGCGCTGCGTAACAGCGATGATGCCTCTCAACCCAGACACTTTTACTGAAACATATCCTGGGGAAGGAACAAAACCCAAAACAAAGGTCTTCATATTAAATTAAGTGAAATGTAAGCAACGAGTAGGTCAAAAGGAAAAGACTTATTAAAAAAAGTCCCTCTTGCATTCAGTAATCAGTTTCACATGTAAAGCCATTTGCAAGAGACTGTGTGGAATTCATTAAACAATTAAAATGTGCAGGGGGTAACTGAAACTGTATCCTCCAGAATGTAGAGTGCATCTTATTACAGAGGTTTCCTTCCTGACCTTAAGATCTACCTCAAAACGGACGAGAAATCCGATGTTATTAAACTCTGTGCAAAAACGGCTCGCAGGTCCACACACGGAAACTCCCAGGGAAGGGTCAGCTTGGGCGCCATGTGGGGAGGGGGACCATGGGGCTCTGCATTCCCCCACTATCATACAGAAATGCAGGAGGATTCTTCCTCCAGAGGGAGTCTTGCAGGTCACAAAAAGTGGCACAGGCACCCACCGCTCTCTTTCATTTCTAGCAGAGGTGGCAGCGCAGAAATAATTCTGCTTGTTCTCAACTCTTCTTCAAGCCTGTCCTAAGACAATCTTCAATGACTTATTTTTCCAAGGAAGCATCCTCATATTCTCATGCTTTAACAGGAAAATGAGAAATTCATGCAAAATGCAATACTTCCAACTTTAGAGAACTCATTTATTTCATGTCCATTTTGTCTTCAAAAAGGAGTATCAGCCCATACTTCTGTAGGGCAGAAAGGGACCAGTTCATTCCAGTCTGCTTCTGTCAATGTTACAAATCCTGGTTTCAAATGTATGAAAAGGAAACTTCCTGCTATTTCAACTCAAGCATGCTACTCTGATGTCACCTGAGGATGTGGGGAAACCCATTGAGAAAGTGGAGTCTCTACCAGGGAGGAAGTCACCAGAGGTTCATTACAAAGGCATAGCAGTGGCTACAGCATGGGACACCCAACCACTGCCCAGGTCCCAGTGGCAGCATGACTGCGAAAACTGGAGTTAAAAAACACCCATACACAGTGTATTTTAACCAGTCCCTTCCTACCTCAGCTGACCCCCACTCACCCAGAAGTGGGGTTAACAGTAACACTTTGTGAGATGTTGTTTCTCCATGTGCTGTGCAGCTTATCTGGATCCTACGTCAACTTGCTCTGTTTGATGTAGGGCTGCCATGGAAACATTTGTTTTCATTTACTGGTGGCCTGCATGATAAGGAAGTCTGAGTGGTACAGGAATGATGAAAGAGTATAAATTGCCAGTGAGCTCAGACAGCCAGGCCTTTCAAAATGAAATCTAATTATTTTACCATTTATTTAGACAGATTATGTTATAGCTTTCTGACCTCACATTGTGAGTAACAGCATGTATATGTTTAGAGCAGAAACAAAGACAAATTCCAACTTGTTTTAGGAAGACACTTTAAATTAGGCTATGTGTAATGAACAGCATGACAGCTTGTTCCACTTGCATCTTTTAATTAAAATGTAGTGGACTAGATAACAGAAAATTGAGATGGCGCAGATACAGACAAGAAGGGAAATAAATCCTAGAAAAAAAATAATTGGACTATAGCATTTGAAAACTCCTACCTAAAGCTGAAGAAACCCAGAAATGTTATTTTTGCTTGTTTTCTTGAATATTAGGCAAAACTTGAACTAGCGTGTTCATTGTCTTTTTTAAGGTTATCTGAAATTAATTTGCAGTCTTGGATCTTGCTTTCTCTTTGGTTTTCCAAACCAACAAATGCAAAGCATACGTCTAGCTTGCTTAAAAGAGAAATCTTCAGCTACCACTTTGAAGTGCAGTTTTGGCTGCAGCCCTGGCCTTGGACGCTTTGACAATCAACATCTCTGAGCCTAATGCTGGCTGGGAGAGTACAATGAACAACCCAAAGAGAGCCACTGCCAGCAGGGGTGGAATCTAGATGGAAACTACCGCCCTGCATCCCTCTGAACAGGCTGCATTGACTCCTGTGATCCAGGGCCACTCAGAAGCCTCCAGGCTCTTCATGACCTGGGAGAAACACGCAGCTGCCCTGAGGCTGTTTTTCTTGGCAGACTACTGGGGACAATGTCAGTGTACAAATACCTCTTCCCCAAAAGCCAGCAGCCTTCCCTGGAGAGGGGAAGATCCATTAGGTAGCCATCCCACCTTGGAAAGGAAACCTCCCCTCTGAAATAAGGCTGCCATGACCATCTGCAGGCTTCTGGTCAAGAGCAGCATTGGGGGTACAGATGGTAACACTGGTGGTTTATGGTTTTGGAAGAGGATGAATGAACAGGTTGGGTTACCTACTTAGCCTGGTTTTGGCTTGTAATGCCTTACTGCATGAAAGACTTTCTGGGTCAGGGCAGATAGAGCACACAGGCAGTAACACTGCAGGGCCTCACGGGAAAGCTTTTACCTGGCATTTGCTTAAGGTCCTTTCGCTGAATGGTGACTACATTAGATGACCCCCTGTTAACCTCAGCTTTGAAGTTAGCTCCACTACATTTGCCCTCATACATCTCATACAACATGAAAAACCCCCAGTGTCACAAATGCAAAGCACTGAACCTGAGAGAGACTGAAAGATAGAGCAGAAGACAATGAAGTTGCTCAGCATTAAATATGGACTAGGAAAGAGGGGCTTCTGAAACAAAGGACAGCAAGGGCATAATGGATTAACTAAACTTGCCTCAGAAGTGTCTCAATCTGTGAGTACATGCCACGTCTCCTGCCAGGTCATTAACTGGATGAACACATAATTGATAAGCAGAAGGTTGCGCTCTACTGGAGAGCAATAAGCTCCTTTAAATTACATTAATATTTAACATATATAAAAAGCATCTGTCATTTGCAAAGCACTTTACAGAGTAACTGATGGATTCTATAATGATCCCCAACTCCCAGACTAGGGAATGAAATTCTGGAGAGATAAATACCTGGCCCGCATCCAAATCAAGATTCACTGACAGAGCTATTATTCTAGTTCAAAATTAGGTTTCTAAGTTTCTGGTCCTTCTAGATTTCATTGCTTTTCAGCCTTCAGTAGGTAGAAGCATGATACACATGGACCTGAAAGACAGGAGCTGACAACACAGGATGACATTTCTGACTCTGGGTCACTGTCCACTCTGAAAGATGCAGTTATGTGGGTTGAACAAAAGGAATGGAAGTATTAAATACCTGATTGCCCTGTTGTCTGTCCCTCTCCCTTTTCTTTTAAAGAATTAATCTTCGGGAATTACTGACCTCCATAATTTGTTGGGTGCCTCAGTATACTTTATATTTTATATATATATATGTATATATATATACATATAAGAACTGAGATTAGCTCACTTGCTTACAGCATGGTATTAATAAGACCAAAGGTGGGTTCAATCCCTGTATTGGCTATTCACTTAAGAGTTGGACTTAATGGTCTTAATGTATATATATGTATGTATGTATGTATGTATGTATATTTTCCCCCATTTAAACTGATACAGTGAGTTCACGTGAAGGTGATCCTTAAAATAATGATATTTATTATGAAGAATTAAGATTAAGAATGCTATTAAATGATAGCATTCTTCCGAAATGCGACAGATTGTTTCTCATGCTGCTGAGCTGAGTTTCTGTGCAACCAACACAGAACTTTGTTACTCTCCAAAAATTTCTGCAGAACTTCACCTTTAGCCTCCTACACGATTTCCTGAGATGTCTCCTGAGACAGATCCTCATTTTCTCTGCCCTACTAACTCCCTTTGTGAATACTTTTTACTCCTTGGGAGAAAACGCACAGTGAAAGTCGCATCATTTCTCTTGGCTGGACTCAGCACCCTTTTGCTGTAGCTAAATGTTATGCACATAGGAAGTGGACTCCCTTGGGATCTACCAAGAGCTCCCATGGGCTGGAGTGGGCTGTGCCAGAGAGGTACCTGCAGTTGCACATATAACATACTGATAATACATATAACATAGTGATAACACCTCCTAGGAAGGATGCAAAGTCTGAGTCAAACTGTTTAAGGTATGTAAATTTATGCGTCACTCCAGCTGCACTTGTTCCCTGAGATATTTGCTCCTCCTAACTAACTTTGTTTCAAGGCACCCCATGGTCTGCTCATCAGCATAGCCTTACAGCTTTTTCATTTGAAAATTCATCCTTTTAGGAGCTCTATTCTCATCAATATTACATTCTGCCTGGGAAGCCTGATCATCTTAGAAGCAGACAAAATGATTACTGATGACAGTCAATACAACTTGAAAATATTTCAGCAATGTAAGTAGAAAAACTGCATACAAAACTTATATTGGACATTATTCAAGAGCCATTCAGAACTTGCAAAGCAGAGAAATCTGACAAGCAATAAAACATGATGGCTTCCATATGCCAGCATTTTGACACTTCAAAAGAACTCAAGTTTAGTGAAAGAGTGAAACTTCCTATAAAAAGTATTATTCACAGCATTTTTTTGCATAAGTGGAAATCTAACATAACAAATCTCCCTTTCTGCTCCATCTTAGATTCTGATAAAGCTCAGCCTTCTAGACAAGATTTCCATAGAAATCGTATTTGGTAAGATTTGCTTGACTGTATTCCAAAAAGTGACTCACATTTTACAAGCAAGTGGTAAAAGCTGAAATGAGTTGACTTTTTCCATCAAAGCCAGTATGAGTCATTCCTCCAGTTTAATGGCTCCCACACTGTCCCTGAGTGACAAAACTGAGACTGCAGGTCAAGAAATGACCATTTAATAGTCACAAAGGATGTGTCCAGATAGCTAGTCCTAGACTGAAAGAAACAACATGGGACTTGACCAGTGAAATTAAAAGATACTTGACAGCATGGACTGCAAAGTTGCTATGAGAGTAGTAAAATACCAGCTTCTGTTTGCAGCTCACTCCTAGCATTGCAAAATTTGACCCAAACTGTAATGCCAGGGTTAAATAAAAATCAATAAGGTTTTTTCTCACCTGCCACTCTCCAAAGCACTTAAAATGAAAGCAGCTGAAGGACAAATGGGCCGAGGGCAACGTGATTGTAAAGATGCCATGACTTGGCTCCCAGTCAGGTACTCCTTTTCTCCACCCTCTCCCCTTCTGCATGCTCCTGCGGATTCCGCTTTCAAGCCTGCAGACTATTTAATCTCTGCCTTTATACTCTCCTGTTCTCCCCAGGTAGTTTCACTTCTCCATGGCACCCCACAGTTACCCAAAGGATGGTTGGCTCAGCCAGGCCCTCCAACACACATCCTTCCTCTGCAGCCACTGCTCAGCCAGGCTCAGCCTTGTGTACATGACCTTCTGACCTAAAACAGGACAGGCTGGTCCACTGCCCAAAAATCACCTTGACAAAAATGACTGAATGGAGAAAGGGTCCACTCCGAGATGCTGAATTTTCTCATGCTTGCCCTGAGATGCTAAATGTGCTCACTTTTTGCTTTTCTGGGATCTTCTGGAGTTGAAGGCATCCTCGTAGCATGGGTCTGCCCACAGGCACAGACTGGCTTTTAAGTGAGAGCAAAGACCATCCCTCCCAAAAGCAGGCTCCTGTCAGAGTCCCAGAAGGGAAGGCAAGCTTTCTTACAGAAAAATTACAGCATCTTTCTACTAGTAACATTCAGACACAGTTATGATTCACAGACATCGTGGAAAAGCACACAAAACTCTCCATTTTCACTGCTATTTGCACCTGACATTTCCCCCGCTTACCCAGGGTGTCTCTAATGCCGGCACTAATCTCACAATAGTCAGAATTACTGTATGGACAGTGACTCAGTGGAAGTGTGTCAACTCAGTAAAATACCAAGGAAAAGAAAATCCCAGTGGGATCAAAATCCTTCTTTGTTTATGGGCTTTGTTCCCCATACTTTGTTTTCTGCATTCTGATGTGGCATGTGCAAACAGAAAATAAATCCAGAGTCTCTGGCTGTTTCGGGGAGTGCTTAGAATCCTTCACCTAGCTAAAATCTGTGCACCATCCTCAAAAACCTCCAGAGAAAACAATGGAAGTATCTCTGTGCTTGGCAGTGGTGAAATATCAGGCCATTCATCCTTTTTTCTTAAATTAGAGATATAATTTTCACCACTTACCTCCTGACAGGATGAAAAGAAAAGATAAAAAGCCATTTACCTCTACTTCACATGCATATTCCGATCCATCCAGGAGCGTCACTTTGCATTGCATATTTTTCGGTTTCTTGACAATCTTTAGAGGAGACTTGGAAAGTTTGCTAGATGAAGATTTTTGAGAGAGCTTGTCGTCCTCTAGCTGCTGATATTCCAGCTGTTTTGCACTCGCAGCAGCAAACTCCTGTTCTTTCTCTGTGGCCTATAAAGAGGAAGGAAGATACTTTTTGAAGTAAGGTGAACCAGTTATGCCCTGCAGTTCACTGTCGTTGCTGCACCCAAGCATTTAAGTGAGCCTTTTTTGGGGCTTGGACAAGAAAGCCCCTGATGCAGGACAGAGTCTTTACTGAAAAGATTTCCCATATTTCTCCCAGCCCTCCCTTCTCCCTCCAAAATGTACAGAATACCCATGAAGGAGGGGCATTCATGAAAATATTTTAAGACTTTTACTTTTTCCATAGGTACAAAATCCCACTTGGACTTCCTGTATTTTTTCTTGGTGTTTTGGAAATTCTGAGTAATCAGTGTCTTGATACTACTTTGAAGTCCCGTACCTGTTAAATCATACAATGTTTCCATGGTGTCATACAGAGTAGAAAAACACCATCAGGTTTGCACTAATTTTGCTGTCAGTGAGGAAACAGTCCCTGAATGAGGGCATGGATCCCCCCGGAACAGTGTGAATTCATAAGGGGATGCCAACATGCTTGGGAGAGAGAAAGGCTCCCCAAGAACCCGAGCAAAGGGTTAAGAAAACACGACAGAAGTGAGGGGCCAAACAACTTCAATGTGCAGCCGGCTGGCTAAATGGACAGTAAGTACAGCATGAGAGGATGAATTTTGCTCTCTGCTGATGCCCAGTAAGTCCCTCAAGCTGGAGAGAAGTAGGTGCTATTTGAAAGACAAATATACAGCAGGGAAGAGGGGCAAGAAGTAACGACCATGGCTGCTTTTGCTCAGGTTTATCTGAGGGTCAGGCCATTTGAAGTTACCGTGATGCAGCACAGCCCACAGTCCTCTCCACAGCACTAGATGAAACACAGAACAGCTCTACAGCATTTCACCCTTCCTAGCAACAGCACTGTGCTGCAGTCATTACCCTTCTCATCAGTTATATCCCTGATAGACTCCAAACAAAAACTCAACAGGAGTGCAGTAATTCCTGAGCTAAAGCTTAAAAGAAATAAAAACATCTTTCTGTTATCTCACTACAAGGCAAAAAAAACCCCAACCTGCTCTGGCTCTGAATTATTTCAGTGTAATAAGCAACAAGCATTAGTGGAAATATATTGTAAATTAATCCTCCAAGTCTGTTTCCATTCATTGTATATAATAAACCTTCATGAAAATGAAGCAAATCCATCCAAAGGCTTTAAGCTGCTTTGAGACCAGAACAATGTTGCATCATATAATCTGAAACAACAGTGTACTTCTAAATCACAGGGTACTGTCCCTGAATTATTTCATACAAACAAGCTTTAAGTTTCCCCTCTGCCTTCCAGTAAATGGGGGGAAGGACAGTTTGGAGCTGGCTGTGATACCTACAGTGTCAGCTCCCACCAAAGCCCCAGCTAATTACTAAGAGGTGAGGCAAGACCCCACAGTTCTCCTTTCCCTGCAAGGAGGACACAGCAATGGCCTCCAGGATGGGGAAACTGGAAGAAAGTGGGGCTTCAAAGGTAAAAGAACAAGAGCTTCTTTCAAAGTCTATTGCATCCTCTGGGCCATGCATGTTCTTCCTCAGGAGCAGCCCAGCACCAGCCATCTCCTCCCCTATCTAACTCCAGCACAAGAGGAATTTCTCCTTCCAGCAGTCGCACACCAGCTCTGTGCCTGCATGTCAAGCTCCTTGCATACCTTGAAAACTGGCGGGAGAGGAAGGTACAGTGTATGTAAGTGGATCAGCTGTTTGCTAAGCATTTAACACTCACAGCAGCTGTGATGAAGAGGGAGAGTCCCCCTGGGCTCACAGCAAGGCTGGAGGCCAGCTACCCTTCTACCACATCAGCAGCCAGCTGGCAAGTGGTCCAGCCTTGTGCAATGAGAAATAAGTAACACTGAAGATGCCTCCTGCTTGGGCCTCTGTGCAGAGCTGCACTGCTGCTGGTGGGCAGAGGGGCTCTGATAATTTCTGTATGTTTTATCAAAAGCAATCTGCCAGGAAAGATGCATGTGCACATATGTGGGTAAAAAAAGTAATTCCAGTGATGGGGAAAAAATGCACTGTCTTACCCAGTGGCTCATTACATTTCTCAGGCGAGAGTTAGCACTCTGCTTCAAAAGAAAACAACCAACAAAATACAACAGCATGGAACTAATCTCTTTCAAGAAAACAGAAAGGCTGCTTGAGAAAAAAATCCACAACAAGGACACACATCATCCATTTAAACCTTAGAACCATACTCAGCCTACAAGCAATTTCTGTGAATCCCAATGGACTAGTCATTATTTTCCTTCATAAAGACACTCAGCATCTCAAGAGTACAGCAAAGGTTTGCTTATTTATAAATATTAAAAAATATTACTGATGTTATTTTGTTTGTTAAGGTTCCCATCTACATTAAGATCAGGTGAATGTGTCTAAGTTATAAAAGCATACAAAAGGTTTTCCTCTCATTTGTCTGGAGAACAAAACATGCCAAGAACTATTAGAGAAGATTCCCCCAAACTATGCTGATATGTTCAGGCACTGAGGTACTTTCAGACTATATTAAGTCTCTTCTTCCTAAAGAAACCTGACATCTTGGAATCTAGAGGAAAAAAATGGCCAGTGAAAGACCCATGTACAGAGTGAATTATTTTATACTCTGCAAGCATAGCTTCATTTTCTCCCAAATTCTTCTCCAAGATATTTCTGCACTGTATTTTTTGTAGTTTCTGTACTCTCTTTTTGCTGTATTTTCTAAGTGTGGTGGACTAAATTCTAATGCAGCAGAAGTTGCTTCAGGGTTTGCATTTTTTGAGCATAATCTCTCTCATGTATGACAGAGCATGTTCAAGCCCTTCTAAAGCTGGGCCCCCTCTCAAAGCAGTAATGATCTTGGATGCTTTGCAGCTTCTCACTGGTGTATAAAGTGATATTACCACATTTGCAAAACACATTAATCCCATCTACATATGGTAGTTGCTCAGAAACGTTGGTGCCCAATCTTGTGTGATGCCTTCTTCTCTTTTTCAAAGAGACAGGAAGGCAGGCAGAGAGTAAGGTTGCATTATTACACCTGATAGGAAGGACTCATTTCTACAATGCCTGCTAATCTCAATATGAAAATGTTCTTCACCTACATTAAAATGTTAGGGGGTTTCATGTGCATAGGACGACAAAGAAAAGTCACTGTCATGGATTGGTAACTTAAATCTTCCTTCCCAAGGCTCTCTCATATGAGCAAGAGCAAAAAGCAACTTCCTCACTGCAATTCCAGACAGCAAGACAGAGAATGAGCTCCTTTAGCTTTTGTTTTTTTAATGACACCATTGCAAACAGCTTTGTCTCTTAGTGCTGCATTTAAGTGTTCCTTTCCTGAGCTACAGACACTTAAGCCACTACGAAATACACTTGGCCTATCAGTGCAGCTGGATTTGGCAGCCTGCTTACAGCACGGACGCCTCGACTCAGTCTGGTAATCCCAGCAGGAAGGTGTCACATATCCCTCTCTCTAACCCAGTTCTTCTACCATGCCATCTACAGAAGCCAGCTCACTGGTGATCTCTGGGAAAGAAAGGGATCATGCAGCACATGAGAGCACCTCACACCTGTGGACAGGCTTGATGTCTAAATTGGGGTTTTTGTGTGTGTGCAGTTATTTTGGGGTTGGGCTTATTTTGTGGTTTGGGGGGTTTTCTGTTGTTGTTTACTTGTTTTACTTTTTTAACATGAAAAGAAACTTGAAGTGGAAAGATTACTGAAGATGTCCGGAAAAACAGGTCTATAAATACTAACACTTATGCCTAAAACTGATAGAATTACTCTTTTAATTAATGACCAGTTTATTCAATACCTTTTCTCTTTTGGACAAGCAGCCTTGCTTATTTTCCCCAAACTAATTACAGGAAACTTCTGATCTATTTGAGACATCAAAATTGCTTCACCAGCACTGTCTACCCCAACCAGGCAAAACAACAGGAGCCAACTTCAAACAGACAGAATTTTTTAAACGATGGAGGAGAGGAGGAGCTAGACTGGCTTATTCCACTCTCCAAAGGTAAATGTGATCAGATGAGGGTCATAACCTTAGGGAGCTAAGGGAAGTGATTTGCAGGTACCTCATTAATTGTGTGTCACTTACCCATGAAGAACAATGCCTGTTAATCCTATTGACTGGAAATTATTAACGGAAAGAAGAAAGCAGCTTCCGCAAATTTAATAAGTGCAACAATGAACTAAATGGAAAAGCATGCAATAGCTCTTCTGAAACCTATTACATGAATAGCTCAAGTAATTATAATGCAGTCATTTCAGAACCATGAGAAACTTAAGGGACCACAGATTCTTCATGGCTCACACATCAGACAAGCAAGCATGAAATCAGTGTTCAGCAGGTGTCAAAAGAAATGAACTCTGAAAACATTTTCAGCTTCATAAAAACTGACACTGTTTGCTATCTAATGCAAACGCAAGGTCGAAGATGTTTCCTGCTTAGTTAATGAGACTGCCCTCCTATTTAAGCACTGGGGGCAGAAATACCTGCCATGAATTTAAAAACATTCTGTGTGAGAACTATTTTTCTTTAAACAGGAAAGACCTACCAGCCCAGATCTGCAGCATCCCATCAAACACCCTTCTGTGCGCATCTGAATATATATCTCCACTCCTAACGTGCCAGGCTCGTTATTTCCCAGGAGCAGCAGGGGGGCACACAGCCAGCTGCGTGCAGCGAGCGTGTGTGCATGGGCTCCCTTACCTGCTCCTTTCTCACGGGCGTGCTGTGCGCTGCCACCGCCGAGAACTGCTCGAGCGCGGTTTGATGCTCCTCACTCGGCTGCTGCTGCGGCTGCTGCGGCTGCGGCTGCTGCTGCTGGTCCTGCGGCTGGGTCTCTGCCGCCCCTTCCTGAGCAGGGCTCTCCTCCTGATCCTGCTCTTTATCCTTGGACTCGGAGTCTGATCCCGATTCTGTAGTCATGGTTGGTTATTCTGCAAAACAGGGTGAGCAGACCTTCTGAGTACAATCTCATAGCTGTGAATTTGTACGCTAGGCATACAAAACACAGAAAGATCAGAAAGTTTTAGTCGTAATATCCTCAGACTTTAAAATTAAGTACCTATCACACTATCCCAACCAGGATCCCTAGGAAAGCTTCCCTGGTGTGAAAGACCAGGTCTAAATGCCCCCATACCCAAGGTGCCAAAAAATCTTATTCTACATAGTAATACACAGACATTGTATTAACTTATGTTCAAGTTAAATACAGAATACATAGTTCATAGTTCATAAAGGGAGAGTGACACACTGGGCCTTAAATCTAACACAACCCAGTGGAGTTTGGGTTTCTAAACCATGCGGAAACTTGAAACATTAAATCTTTCGCTCTTTACGTTTAAGTAAACAGGGCTTGAGCTCCTCAACATCTGCACTCCCTTTTGGAAATGTCCCCAAGTACTTTTGATGCTTCCAAGCAATATGTTAATGGTTGAACTAGATGATCTTAGAGGTCTTTTCCAACCTAAATGATTCTATGATTCTGTACATTCAAGAAACATCTGAAATGGATCCACCAACAACAGTGCAAACATATAATTGTCCTGAAACCCAGTTCTGTCCTTCCCACTTGAATTCATCTGCCCTTCTGTCATTTCTTTCTAAGTGCTAGAGCATCCAAAAGAAAACATAAAGACTTCCATTAAGTCATTCTAAGATTTAAAATAAAGGGAATACAACATTTCCTTGAATGTGAAAAGTCTATGTTTGTACTTAACTTTGTCCAGTACTAAATGAAAATGAAAATATTAGCAATATTAATTCAAAATTTTAACTACTTCAATTAAATAGTTTTGTTGCAAACATGTGGTTGGCACCCAATTTTCAAACTAAATACAAGCAAACCCCAACTTTAAAAAAATACTGTGATTTTGTATCAAAACAAGGATTTGAAAAAGCAGACTTTGCGTCAGTTCAGCAAAGGGAGAGCGCATTTTATGTTTGTTACTCATATGTTCTCAGACCTCATGAACTTATTCTTGAATATTTTGCTACTAAGCAACTTGAAGGCAAACCAGTCTGCTGCAATCTATTTCTGTTAGTCATCAGGACATGATTTCTTTAACCTGGTAACCATGGCTACTGTGTAATTATAGGTGATCCCACAAAACATACATCTGCTAATTCATCTGCTAGGAAGTCACTATGAACTCCTAGCATACACTACTATGTTTACTAGTAGAAGCAAGTTTATTATAGAACACAAGAAAGTACAAATCTTTATTTTTTTTTTCACTTAAATGTTTGATAAGCTAAATTGCTTGACATGAAATGTTTTAAACGAGGCCAATTACTATTTTCAAACTCACTCGTGTATTCTGCGCTTTCAGAGCTAAGCTCTCCAGTGAATACATATCTCTGCAGAGCAAAGCAAGTCACAGCACTCAGCCTGTGCTCAGCTCCTGCACTGACTATGAGGATGGGGGTGCATGTTCCCACCTCCTGCCAGCCAAAACAGCACGAGGGAGAAGCAGAACTAGAAAGCATACATGGCAGATTTATGCTTCAGGCCACATTTTCAAGGTACTAACATGTGACACACTTGTTTAGAAACACAGCGCAAATTTCTACGCTCAAACTGGCACAACTGTATAAAAAGTACCTTTTGAAATGTGCTATTTAACAAATTGTCTATAGCATTTACAAAAAGTAATAATTAACATGGGTCTTAAAATGTGACAGTCAGAAAGGTGTTCATTTAATCAAACTTCAGCTGTCCATATCTGAGATGGTCACTTTAAATGCAGAGCAGAAAAGCAGACATTTCAGAGAGGGGATTCATCTGACCTATTTTAAATTCCTGCTTTAAGCTGAGATAAATCACATACTAGAGCAACTTCAACTTGCTATGAAGGAAGCCTAAACAAGTTCCTTCAATGTAGATCACGCAGACCCATCCTCCATGTTCAATTCTCCTAAGCCATTCTTTTTTGTATATTTTAAACATTAAATTGCACAACTATGTTAATCTCTCAGAGTTTTGCTTTGCCCATCTGTCAAATCAACATGGGATAAACTCTTCTTCATCTGACACTCTTTATATTTGCCTTGCTTTAAAAGCACCCAGGTCTCCATGAATGTCTCAAGTTTCCCCCTTCCCCCCCATGTTTTGTACAAGTGCATGAAGACATGAAATGTAAATTAATCAAATAATTATTTCAATAAACTCAAACTATGTATTCAATTTTCTTTTCCAGAAACTATGAGTTCCGAAGTTACCAAAACCTAACTTACAGCTACAAAAATCATTGCTCAAACAATACCAAAAAGCACCTATGACCAATACAAAGAGTAATGCATGTAGTAAGTTGTAGTACCTTTCTCCTCCTCTTGATATTACTTAGAGCAGTGTAAATAAAAAGTAACTATCATACTTGCCGTTTAGAAAGAGGTATTATTCTCTGTAGGATCAGACTGCCAGTCATACCTAACCAAAAGCCTGTCTTCCTTCAGCTGCCATCACCGTGCCTCTGAAAGCTCATTTTTGCACCTTGTGTAGCTTCCTTCCCAATGAGCATTTGTATCCTGGCTGTTTGCAAGCGTGGAAACAGCCATTTAAATTAGCCCCATAAACCACAACTTAATGTAGCATGAGATGAAAACAAGTTTTACTTTTCCTGCCAGTTATAATTTTGAATCTCAGGGAACAACAAATGTGGTTCTTATACTCCTGCATAAAGCGTAGCCTTACAATACTGAGTTACTCTCTAGGACTGGTTTTGTCTCCATTTCCATGAGTTCTGGCTGGCTTTAAGAGTGCTTTATTAAAAAACTTAGTGTGCTCTATCAAATCTTTCAGTGTAAGAGATTCCCTGGATACAATATTACTATCATTAGTCAGACAGCAGATGGATTCAATTAACCCAAGGTTGGCCATTTCCAAATGTCTTTATTTCCCCATGCACGCAACATGTTTAGTAACAAATACCGAGAGCAAAATACTATTCTTCTCACGCTGTTATCCTACAGGTGCAAATAGAAGCAAAGCAAGCACGCTGCAAATCCAATTTCTTACAAACTCCTCAGATGACAGTGTTGTTAAGATTTATCTCCTTCCATCTAGCACGAGTTGAAAATATCTAAATTACAAGGCAGAAAACAACATTCCTCTCTCAGTGCACACCAATAAGTTGTTTTGCCTTCCTCAGCAAACAGCTGCTTATCCACATGAACTCTGACAGCATTTCATTTGTTATAAGTAACACAACAATCCTCCTAGGAAGAGGTAATTTCACTTATTGAAAGAAATAACAGTAATCTTAAGAAATTTACCAACGTAAGTATTACTTTACCTTTGTTTGTATGCAGCAAACTTGACAGGATAGCTAGTAGTGCCTAAACATTTATCAAGCATGCAGCTGGCTAAGAATTTCTTATTCTTATTTGATTAATTTATTTACTATAGCTGGCTACATACCAAAACCATGACTTCTAATGTGAATTTCAGTACAGGAAGAAAGAAATCACTCAAGTTCCTTAAACTTTTTCTGTTGCCAGCACAGCCTCTGTATCAAATTCCTCTTTCCAGCAAACAGAAAACAAACCAATGAAGAGAAACTGGGAGCACTACCTTACACAAATGAGGTAATACTATGCAAGCCAGATGTGCTCTTGGACAGCTGCGCTTTGGCTTACAACCCTGTGTTCAAAGATTCCAAAAGATTAGCAGAGTCCAAACTTCACACAGATGCTGCTAATACTGGATAGGGGGGGAAGCTCCAAACTAGCTTATTTTAATCTACTATAAAAACTTAAGTTAAAAATGTATGTACTTTCAGCAATGCAAAGTTTTAAAATATCAGTGTTTTAGTGATGCTGATGAACATGTAAGGGAATATAAACATTATTAAACATTAATATACTGTCAAAGTATTAAAACACAACTTCAAAAAAACAACATTGCATTTTATAATAATTTTTATTAGACCAAATCACAGAAAATAAATCTTTTCATACCCTTATACTACACGAAGACATTACATAAGGATTACAAAACCTGAAAACTACTTTCACAAAACCGCTACATCCTAAAACCTTACACCACACCTAGACCTTCCTCCCCTCAGCTACCAACCTATTGCAGATTGGGAGATTCCCAATCCCACTACCAATTACCTGCTATAGACTTAGAGCACATAATTTTCTTTTCTCCATAAGGGAACCAAAACCATGTTGTCCTCTGTGCCACCTGGTCCCCTGCAGCAAGTGACAGTCCCAATCTACTGTACAAATTCATACATTCAAAAACTTACTTGACACTCTACCTCCCGTTTTCAGAGCACAGACCTTCTGGGCTGCATCCACAGAGCAACAAAATTCACAGCTAATTGACAGCAGAGCCCACAGTTTATTTAACGCTGCAGTCATTAATAAATCTTTATTTATATATAAATACACACTAGTGAAAATATCTGCTATATTAAGCAAACAGAAGTCACATTAGACAAGAAATTGCAAATTAATTCTGAATAAATTGTGATGTAATGAGAAAACAAAATTGAACCAAGTATAATTAAATGAACTATACATAGCCACTAACTATTTCCTGTAATGCACGGATTAATGATTTACATTTAAATGCTTCTTTGATCTAATTTATTCTCTTTGTGGAAAGTTCTCCTTTAATTACAGTAATTCTTGAAGATTGTTATAAATCTTTGCAAAGGTCCAAATTTGGAAGTTATGTAACAAAATAATGATTCCATACTTCAAAAATAATGTTCTGCATAATGAGAGACATATTTATCCAATAACGATGAGATGCTGATGAGAAGAGCATATGGAGAACAATATTGCTGCAATGAGCAGTGACAGAAATGCCAATATATGTTTCAAGAAAAGAATACACACCAGAACGCCAACTTCAAAGCTTGAAATATAAACTGTTTTCATCAAACTGCCTGAATCTCAGCTCACTTCATTCCAGTTGGGTTCCTTTTTAGGAAAATGATCCTTTTTTCTTGATCCTCTTTAATGTGAACGAGTTTCACCCTGACAAGCAGGAGGCACCCAAGCCACAAACGCCTGGCACAGGGTCACCAAGAGTTAAAACCAGCTCTTTCTTGACCCATCACCAGTGCCAGCAGCAACTGGAAGCCTTGCAGAGGATGCACCTTCCTGGCATCAGTTACTTCAGGGGATATCAACAAGACAAAGTGACTGCAGAGATGTGTCCTGAATGGACATGGGTGGGAACAACCCCAAAATGGGTCACTGGATGCCCCCTCCCAACCGCATGCTCCTGTTACCTTTCTCATGCCAGCACCAGTTTGACTTAGGGGGCCTGATTGCTCAGCTGGGAGGGCTGGACCTCCCCAGGATGGGGAGAGGGAAGCAGCAGCCCTCCTTTGGGCAGTGATGGGTGCCCCATCTGTCTGACACGGCTGTGAGGCTCCAGCCCAGCAAGTGCAGTCCTTACACTTCAATGCACAAATACACCGGCTGTGCAGAGAGTTCACCATAGCATCTAAAATGTACCCATATAAGCACAAACCCATTAGAGACAGCACATTAAAAAACAAAACAAAACAAAAAAAAACCTGAAAAGAATGTCAAAAAAGTAATAAGAGACGAGAGGAAAATCAATGGAGAAAGGTGTTAAACATCCAGATGAGCTGCCATCATGCCAGCAGAGCATGCTCCAGGTTAAATGACTGAACAGATGTGGTGGCACAGGACATGGGCCCACACACAGATGCAAGAGGGAGACTGCAGGGAAGGCAGGGAGGTGTTAATCACCAAAAATAAAAAAAGCTGCTTGGAGGTGTTGCAAGGTATAGCATGAGTTAAAATATTTGTTTGGCCTTCTAGGAAGGTGCATGATACAGATGTCCTTAAAGTTTCTCGATGAAAAAGAAAGGAAAACCAGAGGCAACTCTAAGGAAGGAGTAATGTACTCTGGAGGAGATGGAGAGGGCACCTTAAAACCACCAGACACACCTTTCAAAGGGGACAAAAAGGGGACTGCAGACATGAGTCAACTGTCATGACCCAAAACTCCCTCATCCCAGGCACACATGCACCCCTTGGCAGCAGCACCACCACAAAATGAAAATGCAGCTGGAGTGCTTCTGGAGAAACTTCACCTAGCAAGCCTGAGGACAGAAACTGTCAGAAGCTTTGAAAGTGCCTGGGAAGAGGAGGAATATATCAAAAAGGGATTGTACACCAAAGCAGAACCAGAGACACATGACTCAGGGACGAATATAAAAGGAGAAATGAAGACCAGGACACAAAGTGACTTAGAATTAACCAAGAGATGTGGCAAATAATAAGCAGAGAGTCTATAAATACATTAGAAGGAAAACCAGGCCTGTTACAAAACATAAGAAAGGCTGAATTCTTCAGTGCCTCATTTCCCAGCAGCTAGCTGGGAGCAGATAATGGGAGCATATTTCACTTGACACACAGGATGTGCAGGTGCAAGTTGGATGGAGTAAGGGAAGGACAGAGCAAACGCAGCAGTCAGCCAAGTGGTTTCAAGTCAGCAGGAGCCACTGGAAATGTCCCTACAGTGCTTGGGGAACCACCATCAATCGTCTTTAAACCATTAACCACTGCTATGCAGATGCCACAGAGGTCAGGTAAGGTCTAAAAGAAAAGAAGAGACCAAACACAGCCCCCAGTCTTACAAAGGAAAGTGGGAACAGAAAAGCCAGAGTACTTCTAATACCAAAGTTACTGGAGCACACTGCTAAAGCATTTCTAATCCTGTAAAAATAATGAGATTAGGAACAAAACACAACAAATGGCCAGTATGAATGTATCAAAAAGTCATGTCAAACTAGAGTAACGTCTCCCTCGCTCCCTCTGACAGGGCATCTGTCCCAGCCGATAAAAAGGAAGTAGAGTAGTACAGATGACAGAGCCTATCTTTAGAAAGGCTTTTAAAACAGCCCCACATGACTTTTTCATGAGTGAACTACAGAAATAGTTTACGTTATCACAAGAAAAAAAAGAAAGGGCGCGGGGGAAGGTGTACAAGTGATTAAAAAACCCCAAACCCTAGCCTACCTAGCCTACAAAGTTATCAGCACCATGATGACAACCTGTGAAAACTTATTGATCTCAGGAATCACAGCCATCTGAGGATCAGTGGAAGATGGGAGAGTGCCTGATCCATGCTCAGTATCACACTGATGAGGTTGGGACACACCACTGGCATCCTCACCTGACTTAAAGAAGAGCAAAGCAGTCTGAAAGAAAACCATGTATGTGCTGAATCTGACTACGTTCCTGTAAGGATAATGGCAGCAGGAGTGGGGACCTCAGAACTGAAAAGTGATGAAGAAGATACAGCCTAGGCAGCAGGAATGAAGCAGCATGAGGCCTGATGAATTTCTGTGGGACATAATGGTGGAGCTGCTCTGCCTTCTGCAGCACCCGGGAGAGGTATACAGCATGCTGTGTTTAAGTTTGGGATTCATATATTTTTTAGAAATAAGCATTAAAGAGAGTCAAGAAGGGAGTAGGAACAACTATAGCAGCTTTAGAAAATGTGACCACTGGAAAAACGTTTAAGGAACTGGATTTGTTTACTCTGGGAAAAGGAATAGAAAGAAGGGCTGATAAGAGCCTTGCAATACATTCAAGCTTCTTGCAGACAGAAAGTAATCAAGCATTTGCTAACAGTGGAGCAAGAACTTGATTGGCATCAAGTGGGATTTAGAGTAGACAGCATATCGGCTATAATGACAGTCAAGAAGAGGTTATCTATGGCTGTGTGGAGTTATCATGGGACACTTATGTACTGATAAAAAATCAGCAACAAAATTCTCCATTTGCAACTTTATAAAGCATGAGATATTAAAATGTTGTCTATTTTGCTACCCTTTCCACTTGGGTTGACAACCCTAAATTCACAAAATGCATATATTTGCTTCTGTTTCAGAGCACCTGAATGCATGGGGTGACATTTTTATCTCCTGTTTACCTTCAATTTCTATGAGTCAGGGAAATTACCCAGGCCTGTTTTGCTCTCTGAACAGGAGGCTTCAGGCAGCAATAAAACCCAGAATCACTGCCATTTCCGCTGCCCCACTTGCACACAAGGTTTATGAAGAGTCTGACTGACTGAGTTCCCTGAAAACACCAAATCACCTTTTGGAGGTCATAACACCTAGAGCACCCCAAGGCTACCCTAATTTCTCAACAGGAGAAGAAAAATCAGGCCACCATAACATCTTTTGGCTCATTTTTTCCTGTCCTGCTGATCCAAGCAGTTTTCCCCAGGGGCAGACATGGATTTACCAGCGGAAGAAGGGAACTGCGTTTCTCCACCAATCTCTCTGTTCAGGTCTCCAGGCACGGGATGCAGTTGCTGCTGCACCCTTCCCTGCACCCAGAGTGGGGACTGGCTCTGCCCCCCTCATCCCCCACTGCCAGGATTCATCCACCAGCTCCAAAAGGAGGATTGATTACAGCCACTGCGCACCACTCACACCAGCTGCTGCAGATGGCTCCCATCTGGAAGAGCCCGTGTACACAACCTGGCAAGCACACACCTTCCTGGGAGCGCTGGGTGTAACTACAGAAATGCTTTTTTTAACCCAAACCTGACACCTATTTCATTCATTTAGAAAAACCCCAAGTGCCACCACAAAGAAAACCCAAAAGGTCAAAGCAGATCTCCTGAGAAACACAATAAACTACTGCTTCTAACAGACTTCAGCACACCGTCCCCTCACAAAAAAGCTTTAATCTGCACAAATACTGCATTGCAGGAAGGTAAGGGGAAGCAGAAATAATACAAAAATAAGTTAATAAATCTGTATAGTGAGAAACAACAAGGGATTACAGGGAGGAGGCAGATGTGAGGAGGAGGAGGAGAAGGAAATGAAGAAACCCGTAATGGAGAATACAGCAACATCCCACAGATGTTGGTCATGAGAGAATTGCATAGAAACACACCCAACTTCACCCCTCTTTCACTGAAAAAATCTTGGCAAAAAACAAAACCCACAGCAAAACTGCTTGTAGCATGACTACAACCAATTGATAAATATTTTATTCAGAAACTAAAAAGGCAAGAAACAGACCTCAATGGCACAGGCTGATTTTCTGCAAACAAGTGACTTTGATTACTTGGGTTACATTTACATGAGGTTTTGACCTTTCTAAATTGCTCTGGAGCCAAATGTTCACATGGGGCTCCCTGTGCACCATTCACTATTTAAAAGTTGTATTTAATGTCACAGAAGCTGAGTGTGCTTCAGGCATCACATCATTAAAGTTCATATTCTCTTATATTGAGCAGAAAATAGAATCAATTCAAACTTTAAAAAAAAAATAAAAAAGAGTTGCAGGGTTTGCTGACACATGGCAGGTGTGCTACATTATCACACTACCCTCAGGCCAAAATACTGTACCACCTGTGAACAATATTTTTTGTTTCATGCAGTACCTAAATAGACTGTGCTCTAGTGCTCCCAAGCCATGACCTGCCTAACCTCACAGAAACAAGAGAATCAGACAGATAAGGTACAAATCAGAGCACCAAGCCCGTCTCCTCCAAGGGCTTCTGACTCCCTCTGACCAGACATTTATCATTCCAGCTCAGTGATGGAAGAGCCTATGAAATAAAAGAAAATTTGAACTGTAATTTAAAGTAACAACTCAACTGTTCTGGTTTTTCTTATTAACTAAATCCAGCAATGAAACCATTTGTTTTTTTCTTTATTTTACTGAATAGTGCTTGAAAAAGTCACAGAGGACTGCTCACTGATGAATTAAAGCCTCTCCAGCTTATTACTTGCAAAAGTAATGTAGCAGTATAATTTTTTTGTTTGGGTGGTTTTTTTTTTCTTTGCAGTGACTGGATATTTTTCCCCCATTTTTATGGTTTGGAGGGAATTCACTTTTACATTTTTGTAGCCTTTTTTCCAATACAGTGTGGTTGAGAGGTGGAAGAAAGGAAGACGGGCATTTTGTAGCCAGTTGCCTAATGCCTCTTTCAGCTGGCCACAGCCATTTCCAACATCCACCACTGCTCCTTAACAGCGAGACACAAATCAGCACTGTGGCTGCCAGCTCTGCTCCCAGCTCCCAGCCCTGGCACAGGCCCACAGGCACTGCTGCCCTACAGCATGCTCAGCTTCAGCAGGTTTTCCATAAACCTCCCCAGAACTGAGCATTTCAAAAGCAATTTTTAAGGGGGTCATGAACCATTTCTTCTTGGGGGCAAACATCTGACATGGGTCATGCAAGGCAGGGTGCTGGAGCAATGGCTTCCCCCACAACATCCCAGAGCAGTGCTTGCTCTGTCACTAGGAGCTCCAGGTGTTCCTCAGTGCTGGATTAAAATAACTGAGAAAACTTCAAAAATTCAGGTAGATGTAAAAGGAAGGAAGAAGTCGCTGGCAGCAAAAAAACCCCAGAAGGAACAACCCTGAATTCATGCTGGGTCCTAGTTAAATAAAGGCAGGTCTGTGTGAGGAGAGCCATCATACTGAGGCCAGGGGACAAAAGTGCTCCTACTTCATCTTCCTCTTTTCCTTTTGTTCTTTCCTACAGTAACACTAATTTTACATACCATTTTTCAACTTTTGAAGACTCTAAATGGGTCTGATGCAGTAAGACTACTTGATGGTGAGGCATCACAGTGTTCTTAGTCATAATAGCTTTTGTTTTTCTGAAATGAGTTATTAATTTCATATTTAGATTTTAATCTCCTGGGCATTCATGTCAGTTTTGAACATAAAACACATCCTGTAATATCAAGTAATAGACTTTCCAGTTTGGAGCACTGCATCAGGAAACCACTGGCTCCCCAAACAAATTAAAATCTTGTGAGCCTAAACAACCAAACCCACAGCATCAGACAGCTAAGTTTTTATACTTAAACTCTTCTGGGATCTCCATGCTCCCCAGAGCTTTGATTACCTGCAACAGATTACAAAAATACTGTTCAATTGGCACAGGCAGCTAGCCCATCACATGTGTGCTCCAGGTTACGCTGTCACTGCAAAAACATTCTCCCAGCATCCTCTGAAAACGCAGTTCAGCGTTTCCCCCCCTGAAACTCAAATGCACATACCAGCACTCAGCCCTAATGCCTCAAAGACACCAGCTGTAAAATCATGCATTGGATGCAAACCAAGATATGAGGACGGTCTGGGAGTAGGGACTTCTAGGAACGAATTGGTCAGAGTGGAAACACACAAACAACAAGAATATTTATGGTGGATCCAGGCATCTGTAGAGTGATCTCACTTAAAAACAGCCAGAAAGTGGGATTCGCTTCCAGAGTCAGTTACACTTTCATGACACGTTTTAGAACCACTTTAGTTACATGTTTCCAAGCACGGGAAGCTCGTTCACACCTCCCAATGCATACTAGTTAAGTCCCGAGGGTCCCTTGCATGATCAGCTCCATAAGGAATTAAGAGCAAGCTTTCGGTGCCTTCACATAACGTCCCAGTAAAGCCAAGATCTTTCACCATCTGTGCAGCTACACTAAACTACAAGGATTTGCAAACCAGCACCCAATACAGCCTGACAAAGAAAATAGCTATCTTTAAAGAGGCTTTAACCCTTTTTACCTATTAAACCCTGAAATGCTCTACATACGGCTCCATAGTAATTACATTATACACTCCTGACCCAGTGTTATACTGGGTTATGCTGTGTGAAGATGGATGTCACCAGATCTGGCAATTCCTCTGCAATGTGTATGACCTTCCTGGAGTTCAGACACACAGAAACGACAGCAGCTCAGAGAGGACAGAAGGGGTTGAGGCAATTGGGACAGACAGGTGGCCTAAAGTGTCCCCACAAGGCAATGGTCAGAAAAAAAAAAATGGGGGAGGAGGGGAAGATAAGAAAGCAGCAATTTGCAGCAATGCATCTTAAGCACAAAAAAAAATTAAAAAAAAAAATTTAAAAAAAGAGTAAGAGGGAGCGGACAAATTCTTGCAGCATAAAGAGGAAGAAAAGCTCTTTGCAGCTTTTAAATCACTAGGCTTTCAAAAAAGTAAGTCACATAAATCTAGGTTACTCAACAGAAACTGAGCATTTAAAATGATAATAAAAAAATATATTCTGTACCAAGTTGATAATTTGAGAGGAGAAGTGAAGGTAATTAAGCTAGATGCTGCAATTCCCAAACTCTGGAACTAATAACTTTACAACCTGAATTATTTCCTTCTCCATATACTTTTCTTTAAACACACCTTTGCTAAGTGTTTGATGGTGTGTTTTTAAGGCTACAAACCACTAATTCTGTCACTATAATCTACCTTAATTTAAGGGAGAATGCTACAATTCAGAAACAAAGTGAATGACTTTGATACCAGACCCTATGCAGTGCTTTGAGTTTCAAACTTGTGGCATGTGCTGACGAGGTAAGTGCCCAAATTAGTGAAACAAGTCCATGAAAAGTGGCTTTTTGTCCATCTTTCCTCCTGATGTTGTGCAGGACCCTATGCTAGACTCTCTGGGGAAGCAACAAAGGACTGCTGTGCATTGTATCTAATGATTATTTAATGCAAATCCATTTTCTTCAGTACCCTTCAGGTCACAGCATGTAAAATTCAACTTATTTATGTTCCACATTAAGTGGTAGTTTGGGGAGGCGGGGGCGGGGAAGGTAACTGGGTAACCGTCTCACCCCTTACTGCTCAAGATTTGCTTAAGAAGGCGTTTATAATTTCAAAGTTTAACGTATCAAACAACTTTGATACCTTAGTGCACCATTCAGCCATCTCAGGATCTAATAAACATGTAGGAAGTATAGTTACTCCCTAGAGCATCATAAACGGTGACTCAACAACTACAAGCTTCTTCTAGAGCTATGTCTGATGCTAGATTAACAACAGAGTCACATTTCACCTCTCCTTCCCCTCTTCTGCCCACTCTGCAGTCTGTTTTCTGTGGGGACACAAAAGTCCATGCCAATACTCACAGGGCCATTACATCTGAACTGAAAAATGAATGAGGTAATCCACCCCCTCCCTGGATGTCATGAATGCTCCAGGGAAGTGGTACCCTGCAGCTGGGCTCCAACCCATCCTGCTCTCTGTCGCCTTCACTATCTGTATGTGTTTTACTACAGCTGGGGCCACAGAAACTTTAACCTCAAGAAATCACTGCTTCAAAGGTTTGCAAAGAAGCAAGAAACCAACTAACCCTTCCCCCAGCTCCAGAATGGCATTAATTATCCCTACAGCAGCAGCCACCACATTTTCTTTGAGAGATACAGACATGCAAACATGCCAAAAGCACCACCACAGAACAAGCACATCAGATGCATGTTGGATCTTAATTAGGGAGCCCGTCTTGCATACTGACTTCAGTGCTCCGTGGTCCCCTTCCCAGCCCCCCCTTTCTAAACTTTACCTGACATATATTTATGTCACCTGTTACTAAAATCCCACCATGATGACGTTTACATGTTCCCCATAGGGCATTTATTGCATTGATTCCCTAGCCTCACTGTTTAGGATAATATTCCCAAATGTCTGACCTAATTCTTCCTACTTGAAATGTACTGAGTTCTCCTCACCCTGACGACAGTGGATGCATAGCACAGCTCTGCAGCTTGCAGATGGCTGCTGTTTGCCCCTCAGACCACTCTCTCCTCTGCCTCTTCTGGCAAGTCCTATTTTTAGTCCTCTCTCAGGCTCTTTTTTCTCTCCTCTGCTCTCTTTGCCATCAGTTCACCTCTTTCCAGAGCAATAGCATCTAAACCCTACATTCAGCTGAAGATTAACTGTGCTTACTGATGCTGAACAGCTTGCAAGGACAGCTTTATTTCTGAAAACCACACTTCTCTTCATACGTCCAGCTAGCAAAGAGTTCAATATTTTCATCATATTATGACAATTATCAATTTAGTTTGAACCTTTGATCCGTTCATAATCTCACACTGTTTTCTCCACGCTCCTGCCTAAGGATCTCCCTAGTGGATAAAAACTATCTTAGATACACTAAATTCAACAAAAAGTGAGGAAGAAACCCACTTACTAGCTAGATATTATTTGATTTTTTTTTTAATTTTATATTTACAAAGTCCCTTCTCTTTTGTTGGGTCTCATTCAAAAATTAAAGCATTTATTACCGTTATAGATCTAGTTTCAGTGACAAGACTGCACATGATTTATGTCAGAACAACTGCAGCTCCCTGTATCCAAAGTACATTCATGCCATGATACTCTTATTTATTAAAATATTAGTGAGTTCCAATTGGACACATTTCCAATTTCACCTATAGCTTCCATTCACTGCTGACATACCCACTCCAGTTCCTTGACAGGTCTTGGGGCCATTAGAAATTTGGCCAGGCTGACCCTCAGCATGTTTGCTGCAAGGGTTTCACAGGAGCTGAGAACATCTTCCAAACAAGGCAGGCACTCAACATTCCTGTCCACTTTCAAGAGCCACAGGGCCATTAAAGCGACCTGAGTGGCATTGCTGGCAGTGTTGTAACTTATTAATAAACTGAGAGCAAGCTCACATCTGCTAGGAAAGGAAAGTCTAGTCTACCTCATTTTATGGTCTCTAGCTGAGTCAAGCACATTAAAATATGTATTACCTCTGTCTACCTGTCACTTCGTGTAACATGCTTAGGTGAACTCATGGCTGCAAGCCAGAGCCCAAACTGTTCCAGCATGAGCAGTGCTTTTGGGGAAAAGTTATTTGCAACAGAAGTGTCAGGCTCCTCTCAGTATGCTGGCAAATGTTTGCCTCAACCCTTACTGAACCAAAAGTTAAATGGTGAGGAAAGACTGCAATTTCAGGTTAATCTGGGCATCGTAATACGCTCACAAAATGAACTACATGCTCTGCCTCACCAGTGAAAAAATGGAAAAATCAAAAGAGAGATCGAGACTGATTCCTTTAACATGTATTTTAAGAACAATTTCAATTCTTGTTTCTCAAGAGGGAACAAAACCCCAGCCTACACTGATGCTTCAAGGCATTAACAACACCAAGGAGATCTTCTCTTCCTACCTTTGGTACTGACAGTAACTGTGCCATAGGGACATGAAGCCAAGAAAGGGCTGACAGGCCAATATGGGATACTGCTTCATTCCAACCAAGTGGCAGACAATGGCTGGCACTCAGACAACTGAAAACTTGCAGAGAAGCTAGTTCAAGCTGGCTTAAGTGGATGCAAGTGTGGACTTGGATGTTTAGGAGTTCTTAAGAAGAAAAGCAGCTTGCAATATTGCAGGGTGGGGTTCTGAGACTTTCTTTTTTGTCTAATCCATTAGGACTAAATAAGACCAGGAACATGGCAGGGTCATGTGTGCCCAGAACTGCATCTAAGCCTCAGAATTACAGCTGTAATTAATTGGTTTTCCAAGAGGGGGTGGGAGGGGCAGGGGGAGGAGGGGAGAAGAATCAACTGGAGAAAAAAAAAATCAAAACTGAAACCACCCAGAAAACCACAGCAGCCTTCAGACTGAGCAAGTTAGGGATTTCTTCTCTTGCTCACACACAAGCGCACAATCAAGGGCACAACTTCCAAAACACACACATTTGAGGTTCTCCCCTGTTTCACCCCATTTATAGTCTTTTACTGTCTTTTATATGCTTTTACATACAGTAAAAGGATGCTGCCTTCAAAAAGATGAGGATCCTTTTTATTTCTTATTATTTCATCTGCAGTTCAGCACATCGTTTGACCTGCACTGACACAGCCTTAAGTGACGCAGGTTCAAGTACGCAGCTTCGCCATCCCTAAAGCGAGATGCATTTCATTAGGGTTTTTTTTCTTTTTCCTCTTCGTCTGCTCACACTTCAGACGACAGGAAATGCCTGCTGTGAATTCTTGTCCAGCATTTTAAATACCACACGAAGCGCTTTCTGTCCAACACCAGACAGCTTCCCATGGACTGTAAGCTCTCCAAGAACAAGAGGTGTAAATACCTTTGTCCCTCCTCAGTGAGTGGGAAGCAGCTGGGCCAGCGAGGGAGCCTACAGCCCCTGTGTGCCACTGCACCCACTCAAGCCAGCAAGGACAGAAAATACCATCAGCAGATAACAAGCCCCTTCACTCGACCACCCAGCTCCAGCTGTAACCAAAACTGGCAAGCACCCAAATGCTACCAATGTTTTATGAAGATCATTCGGTTGTTTTTCAAGCAGTCGGCTATACCACCCTATACACCCCAGCCATACATTCATTGTGGCTGGTCACATGGAATTAAGTGCAGAAAGGCTGAATTATCAGCTTTTTGCAACAACCTCAGTGTTGTAACACTCAGCAGTCTCATAGGAGACAGTTTTGCAGCTTATTTAACTAAATACATTTTTGTGCCCTGCAAGCTTTAATTGTCAAGGAAGATCATGTACAGCTATAAATCTATTAAATGTATTATAAATAATGTGCATGTTCAAATTAGTTTAATTTTAATGGAGAAGATGACTCTAAGTTTATTCCTCTAATACTCTGGCCATACCATACAGGTCTGTAAGGTACAGCAGGTCTACTACTGCAGCTGAATAAAAGACAGTTTTAAAACTCTCATACAAGAGGGATGAATCCAAACTTCTCTAAGAACAGAAACACCAAAAAGCCATGATTGCACATCTGTTTCAAACACTCTTCATAACAAAAAGGCTGGATTTTTGGTGTGGGTTCTGCGGGCTGGTTGGGTTTTTTTGGTTGCCTTTAGGGGTTTGCTTCTTGGGTTTGGGGGGGATTTTAATTTTTGCCTCTTTTTTTTGTTTTGTTTTGTTTTTTCCATAGATGGCTTATGTTATCATTCTCTGTTCTCTCAGAGGATGACATCTGGTTACAGCAGAAAGCAGTTTTTTGTTAGAAAGCAGACTTGTTATGTCATGTATGCACCTAGAAAGCTTAAGTCTGGCACACATCCCTTCCAACTCCTCTTCATTCAAACAAAATTATACAGTGAAGAACCTGTGCCATAGAAGAAGAAAAAAACGCTATTTTGCTATTTTCAGGACAGACTGAATGTACTCGGATGAAAAAAACTAAACTGAGTACCTAGGAGAATGACAGAAAGGGAAGACTGATTCAGCCTTAACCCTGTGTGGCTGTAACCATCCTTGCCCTTTGCACTGTTACTGACCTCAGCAGTGGTGCCTGACCAGTACAACAGGGTTTACGGGTACCCTCAGCAGATGCAGAATTATTTCCCAATGTATCACTTTCAGAAGCAAAAGGATTTGGAGTTTCCTTCAAACTGCTGGTGTGGGTCTGCAACACAAGGCACAACTTGCTTACAAACCCTACACTCTGTGCCATGGGTTTTCTAACTTGCTTCCGTTCACAGGTCTTTGCAGGCACAGGCAGCGTGCTGTTTGGGACCGGAGCAAAGCCAGTGCAAGGCATGTGGATGTCAGGGCCTCAGCCCAAATATTTCATTGTGTGGATCTCCTTGTCTCAGGCCAATGCCACTCTCCTAATGAGGACATGGGTGCATGCTTCTCTCCCAGTTTATATTTATCCCTGGCCCAGGTGCAGTTTTCCAACAGCAAAAGCAAGCTCGCTTGTGCTGAGGACTATGAAGCTAAAGAAGGAATTTTTTCCCCCCTCCACATGTGCGAGATGTTAAAACACATTCACAAAAACTGGGGTCAAGTGCCAAGGAACAAAGGCCTGGAGTTTTTGAATGTTCAAAGCCAGCATATGTTTGTCCCTATGCTTATGTTCTATATGTACTTTGCCTCACTGAAGCCTACAGCAAACAGCTGTCATTAACGTTCACCCCTTCTGCTAACACTTTCCTTAATCCCTGATTGATTTCCCAGCCTATAATTAAACTTTCCAGCTGCCACACTCAGAGATGGCACCAATATCCATCATTTATTTCTAAGTAGTCCTTAAAAAGCTCTTCTTCTAATTTCCAAGACCATGGACTAGAACCAAAGCCTCTAACCCTTGCAGGTTTTAGGCTAAAAACCTTCCATTCACTTACAAACTGTCTCATCTTTTACCAGGGAAATTAAATGGCCAAGTAGTATTATCTTAATAATTAAACTAACGCATTTTTATAGTGCCAGTAGCTGGAATGAAGAGAGCTTGAAAATTGATGCATAAACACTGAATGTGTTTACAAATTTTGTACAGAAAACATACTAGAAAGAGCTGTACAACCAACAGCACTTACAAAGCTGTTTGATTCAAGCCCCGTTTTAACAGGAGACTGAAAAAAGATAATGAAAGGCCTAATATCTTACTTTAGATTGAAACAGTAAATTGGGGTTAGCACTTCAATCTTGAAAATGTGTCTTTCACATTGATGTAAGAGATTACTTGAACAGCAGAGCTGGTTGACAACATTTCCGTCTGGTACTATTCTTGCAGTGTTGAAGAGGACTTGATATTTTATAAGAAAATTACTGGCTTCATAGTTGAAAAAGTGAGAAGATGTGTGAAGAAAATGCTGTATTTTTTGGTAACATGACAGAGCAAGACCCTGGGGAAGAAAAGCAAAGCAGGTGGAGGCAGTGTAACACCCAGTGGACACACAGTGTGGGGTTCAGAAGACCCATCCTCCACAAGCCCTTCAGATCCAGTATAAGAAAACCCCACCAAAAAGCCACAAAATCCTGTTATTTTTGTGAGTCCCAAATATCTGGGACATCTGATGAGCCTACAAAGTTCCCCCAGTCCAAACCTGAAGGCTGGAGAGACATGTACATCACCCTCAATCCCAGAGCTCTGCAACTCCACACACCAAAACCCAGGAGCCTGTATCTCTAAACACTATCTGCTACGGAGCAGGGCAACATCTGCTTGGCTGCTGAAGCACTATCACTGAAAACAGCGAGCAGGCTCCATTCATAGTACGATTGGCAAGTGCCAGCTGGCAATCCTGACAGCCCACAGCCTGTAGCCTGCTGAGGAAGACTCAGGGATGTTCAGGATCAGCCACCTCCGTGTCTCCCTCAATGTGTTCAGGAGTCACAGCATGCTTTGGTTTCACCTTTTGCCTCGCGTGGCAGGGAAAACTTGAGTGCAAAGATGCAGCCTTCATGTTTCTGAAACTGCAGGCTGGTTTCATAGGGGATGGAGGCTGCAGCCTTGCTAGAAGTTACCAGCCATTTAAACAAAGCGGGGGCACCTTCAGGAAAGGAATGCATTGGTTTTCCATGTTATACTACTGGTTGAGGTTAACAATTTAACATTAAGGTTTTAATGAATTTCAGTAACTGCACAGGATTTATCAGCTACAGTAAGGCTATTTTGGTAGGCTACCAGATTAATCATTCAGGTTTTGTCAAGTCTAAAAGCATCACTTCACAGTGAAGAGATCACGCCAGACAGGTGCAAAAATTCAAAGCCAGAAGAGCTATGGCTTGTTCCTAGCAGCAAGGCAAGAAAGGTCAGTATTTTAAGTGAAAATGAATACACTTTCAGTTCTCTTTAAACTATAGGTGAAACTTTTCTCCCTCCTTACATTAAACATATCATTTTAAAGATGGATTTTGAAGAGTGCGTGTGACAATTCTTAAGCTTCAAATACGTATGTGTTGAGAGGTTAGGAGAACATGAAAACAGTGTTTCATTGAAACCCGTTTGTCATTTTTAATCACAGGATAACTCTAGAAGAGGTGTGACTGATGCAATTTAAATTTTCACCTGACAAACTGAATTATTCATCTTGGCGGCGCCTACGACAAAAGACCAAGCAGAGCAGTCACTCAGTCACCAGCCCCAGGAGCTACTACGGAACATCCTTGGGAAGGGGAAGCCATGTCTTGCAGCACCATGGGGTGAAGTCCTGCTCTTTGCAGGCACAGCAGCCAGGAGGGCCCAGGACCTCATCCTTGTCCCCACTGCTACCTCCTACCTTTTGGTTTTGAAAGCAGGGGAGGGACCCCGGGCAGGCCCACTGATAAGAAATGCTGCAGTTTGCAAGGAAGGTGCCAGAAAAAGCTGAGGGCTTTATCTGCACCTGGAAAGAGCTGTGTGTTCTCTACTTGTGGCTCTGACAGGGAGGGCTAAGGAGTCCGAGAAGCTTTTTATTTGAAACTGAATCCAAACTTTACCTATTGCCAGTCACTACTTCATTTGCCAGTGATGGGACCTGAGGGAATGGCCTGAAGTTTTGTCAGGTGAGGTTTAGGTTAGATATTAGAAAAAGGTTCACCCAGAGGGTGTTTGGGCACTGGAACAGGCTCAACAGGGAAGTGGTCATAGCACCAAGCCTGGCAGAGTTCAAGGAGTGTTTGGACAATGCTCTCAGGCACAAGGTGTGATTATCAGGGTGTCCTATGCAAGACCAGGAATTGGACTTGATGATCCTTGAAGGTCCCTTTCAATTCAGCTTATTCGGTGAGTCTGTGAAATACTCCAAGCTCACATTAAGTTTTCAAGGAATTGCCTTTTTCTAACGGAATGCATTTGTCATCATGCCTCGTCACCCCAATTCTGGAAGATACCATGCATTTTGCAGAACTGTTATCTTAAGCAATGCTATATATTACTCTTACGTTCTAATTTCATACCTCTCTAGTATTAATAAACAATAGTTTCCTCATTCCATGCCTAACGAGGGTTGAGAAAGAAATAAAGTTCTAAAAATTTCCACAGAGTTAATTAAAATAGGGTTTCCATACATCACAACTTCAGAATAGTAGGTTAAGAGTAGCCTATCGAAGGTCTTAAAATGAAGACTAAATGCCACCAGAAAGCAGGATTCCCTGCCTGGAAATGTAAAGATGTTGGGCTTAAACATGAGATTTTGAAAAACAAAATGGGAGGAGGAAAAGATCTTTTAATCCCCTCATTGAACATCCCACACTTTTCCACAGTATAGTCAGAGCTCTCCTTCTCTTTAGTCCACACTCTTTAGTCAAAGACTGAATTCTGCTCACCCCACATCTCCAGTATGTTTTCAAGTACGAAATAATTCCATTCATTATGTAAACTCTTATTCAGACTCTTGTTAATGTCTGTGCTATCCCTTCTGAATTTCTGGACAGTTTCTTTCAGGCTCAGCAGCCAACATTTAATTAAGAAATATTTAACAACTAATGTTTTTTAAACACCGTCATGTTTGCAGAAATAATTGCAATATCGCATCTACTCTACAAAATCAAAATAAAGCCAGTGGAAACCAGATACAAAACACATGCCTTCAGCTGAGCTAATTTTGTTTAGAAAATGAACAGACAATGTATTTCCTTGGCTGAGACCTTGATCTGTTTGCCAAATCCAGTCCTGCAGAGCTTTTTCTTCTTACAACAACATTCCAGGCGCAGAGGACACTATCAAGGAAGCACACTCACAGTTCTGCAGGTTAGGAACAACGATAACCTTGGCGTGCCTTAAAAGAAAGGTAGCAAAGCATTTTCAGTAAAGTACATAATGCAGTATGTAGTTAAGGTATCTGTTTTATCCCTTTATAACTGCTCGGAAGCCAGAGAGTGATGGGCATCTTCTTATGTAATTAGAAAGTTTATAACAAGACGCTTTGTTGCCGCATCTTCTAGTGCATGCCAGCACTTTTCTACTTAGGAAAAAAAAAGCACAGCAAGATTTCTTACAAAGCTGTGGAGATATCAAACACTTGTATCGATTTCCACAGACTGGTTAAAAGAAGGAGTCATAACTACACTGACGGTGTTCTTCAAAGCAGCATCATAGGATCAGAAGGTCATGGGGGGCACCTTTTTTCACACCAGCTATTTTGCTTTTAGATAAAAGAAACACTGGCTAGAGTTAGAAAGGGGTGCTCCAGATGATGCAAAATGGAGGGCACAGCGAAACAGGAAAATAAATTGCAATAACCAAACTTCTACTGGGGTGAGGCAAGGTGATTCAGAACAACAAGGGATGGGGAAAATACAGTGATCATGTCTGCACAGCAGATAGGTAAAAACAAAATTGGAGCTGAAGAGGAAGGGAGTCCAAAGCCAGATAAAGAGTTTGCTTTAATACAGACATTCCTGTTACAGAAGCTGCTGGAATCCTGGTCAGTGTAACCATCTTCCCTCCACAGGTAACCCCAAAACCATGCAGTTTGCCCTATATTGGCAAGAGACATTTTAGGTCTATTCCTACAGCACAGCAATGGGAAGTTGGCAAAAATTTTAAAAGAAGGAACTTTTTTTATTCTTCAGCTCTGCATCCTTAATTCAATCACTGTCCCCTAGGGCTGAGAAAAGGACTAGCTTTACTGCCCTGCATTATCATGTTGGCAGAGAAGCTACACAGAAAAATATTCATAGTTTGTATATGATGCAAGTGTAAGAAAAACAGTTTCGGGTTCACACAACGAAGAGTAAGTCAAGTAATCTAAGTCACAGAAGTAGCAGATGAGGATAGAACACTTTCAAACCTTAAGTGTGAAATTCTGTGTGGTTGGGCTTCACAAGAACTGTGGTCAATGAGAACCAGATCAGAAATAGCAACCTTAACACCAACGCTTAGAAGAGTAAGGTCGGCTTTTAGAGTAAGTTTAGCTTAGCTTTCAAGTAATTGTGTGGCATATTTAGTTATGTGCAAATAACAGGTACATTGTTTATGCAGACAGAAAGCCTGGCTGAATGTATTTAAATATATTGATGAAGGAGGTGGGCACTGTCTTTTCTCCCTATCTTGGAAAACCAGCAAAGGGATCCTGATCCAAGATCAGGATAAAGTGAGACAAATCAACTATTCTCTATTTCTTGAGAGTGTCATTAAATAGGGTGGCATGAGAAGCAGCTGTGGGTGGTGGTTTTTTTAAATTTTTTTCCAAAATATCTACTATAGCCCATGAATAGCTGATTATAATCCACAAATAGGAGTAGTGGCACTGAGGGCAAGACTGAACACAGAAAGCAAACCGGTGTCAATACCAGATCTTACGTGGCATAGAGCCTGCCCCCAACCTCTCTTTGCTGCACTTAGCACACTACCCCTGCAAGTAACTGATGAAACCCCGACAGCATGCTGGCACAGTATTAAAGGATCCTCCTAATTGCCATGCCTCAAATTCCAGCTCTCAGCCTGCTAAGAGAAAGTCTGCAGAACTCTTTAATAAATCATAGAAATCAGAGATGAAAATTAGGTCATGTCACCCACGCCTCCTATCTGCACTGTGAGTTTGTTACCCATACAGTGCTGCTGAGTGCTCTGTCTCGACAGCTCCTAAATGATTCAGGTGCTGAGGTTTCTCCCAATTCCCCAGGCAGGCTGTTACACAGCCCAGTGAACGTCACCATCCAGAGGCTTTTCACTGACCAGCCTCATCCTCTCCGTACCAATTTTGCCTCTGTCCCATTTTGTTCTGTTCCTATTTATATCTTCCTCCAACTCCCCTCCAAATCTGCTCTTGATGCTACCTCAGCCACTATCCGGCAAAAATTGTTGCTCAGGAAACGTTCTTCTGCCTCTCCTGTAATACTGCTGTAGTGTGCTGCTATTTTTAGGAGAAAAAAGGAGGTGGTGAGGGAATGAAAGGCTGCCAGCTCCAGCTGTACAAGAATAATGCTCCAGTACAGTGGAAACTACATTACAGTGTTTCTCTTTAAGCACATATAATTGACCCAAACCGTAGTCTTCTGGAATGATCTAAATGGGAAAGACAGAAGAAATGGAAAAGACAAATTCCAAGGTTAAAAAAACCCTTGTCATCTCACTTCACCTTTCAACCCCACAGCTGGGCTCCTCCTTCCAGGGCTGTTCTTGAGATTTTACAACAGCACTTGCCTAGTGAGACACATGGTTAAAGTAGCCACGGACTGCCACTATCCTAGAAGACTTTGGGTTGGAAGGGACCTTAAATCTCATCTAGCTCCAAAATCTCTGCCATGGACAGGGACACCTTCCACTAGACCAGGTTGCTTATAGCCCTATCCAACTTGGCTTTGAACACCTGGCCTTTGACAACGCTTTTGGGCACATGTGTTCTGCACAGGGCCAGGAGTTGGCCTTTATGATCTTTGATGAGCCCCTTCCAACTCAGTGTATTCTACAATTCTATGACTTACAGGAATGGGGCATCCACAACCTCTCTGGACAACCTGGTTATCCCACCTTGTTCTATCACTACATGCTCTTGTAAAAAGTCTCTCCGTCTTTTCTGTAAGCCCCCTTTAACTGAAATGTCCCAGTGCAGTCTCCCAGAGCCTTCTCTTCTCCAGGCTGAACAATTCCAACACTCTCTCTTAACAGCAGAGGTGCTCCAGCCCTCTGATCATATTTGTGGCCCTTCTCTGTACCTGCTCCAACAGGTCTACACCTTTCCTGTGCTGGGGACCTGCATCTGAAAGCAATATTTTAGGTGAGGTCTCAGGAGAGCGGAATAGAGAGAACCACATCCCTCAGCCTGCTGGCCACATCATTGCTTTTGATGGAGCCCAGGATGCTGTTGGCTTTCTGGGCCGCGAGCATGCCTTGCTGAGTCATGTTGAGCTTCTCTTCCACAAACACCCCCAAGTCTTTCTCCTCAGAGCTGCTCTCAATCCATCTTGGAGCCTGTATTTGAGCTTGGGGTTGTCCTGACCCATGGGCAGGACCTTGCTGAACCTCACGAGGTTCACATGGGCCTACCTCTCAAGCCAAGTCAAGGTCTCTGAATGCCATCCCTTCCCTCCAGCGTGTCAGCCACACCAAACTGCTTGGTGGTGCCAGCAAACTGTGCGATCATTACAAAATGATCAATCAAGAAACCTGCTTACAAGAAGCCACTGTGCCTTGGGTCAGCCCCTCAAGTGGAAGTGAGACCTGTTTTATGCCTGCTTCAAGACAAAGTGACATGCTGACCTCCAAAAAGGCAGCTGCCCATCATTCCCCAACCTCCCTGGCCAATGCCCGTGCCAGATGCCCCATGCAAAGGGCTCTGTGCAACCAGTGCCTGGACTATCAAGACCATCTGGCCAGACTAAAAGACCCTGCTTTCCTGGGCACACAGTTTTATACCTCACCCACTGTCTTTACCTTTATCAAACCTCGTATTTACTGATATGCAAGGTTAGGAACCGCTACTCAGAACAAGCTAGGGGTACCAGATTTCTTGCTATAAATAATTCTCACAGGCAAGCAGTGATGTTTCTCTTTGTACACATGCATATGTCCATGTATGGACTCTATCTGCATCAGTGGGGCACCTTCAGCAATCACACCATGCTGGGAGCAGAGGGGCTAAGCTCTGTCTGCCCCAAGAGTTGCTCTGCAACACCAGTAATTTAACTGAAAGAAAACAGCGATAAATATAGTGCACCTGGTGAAGCAATCATTTCCAGGGTCCTTAGAAAGATTACAGCTCCCTGACCTAAGCTATGATTTGGTTGGGTCAGATTTTGATACCTCCATCTAAACCAAACTGAGCCTTGCTTCACAGCCAGGCTTACCGACTTCTGTGGGAAGACTGGCAGATTAAGATACTCCCCGACATGAGTCAGGGTGCAAGAACAGGTCTCTCAGTTAGTATAAACATATGTTTCCTAGGTCTGGAGGAGCTGAGTTGGTTTTTTTTTTCTTCTGTTCTTCACAGCCTGTTTACATTTGCTGGCTTATTAAACAAGATTTTATTTGCAGCCAGTACGTCCTAGGAAACCGGAGGTGTTACACATAATTGCCCTCAGGTTCATAAGGACTAAACAAAGTAACCTCCACCACCAGGGAGTCCTCCTGCTCCACTGCTACCAGCAGTGTCAGATTCCCTGGCTGCCATGAGCAGTGTCACCTCCTGCCACCAGGGAAAGGGCTGCTGGTGCACCCCAGCTCGTGGCTGTCTCCCAGGATTTACTCACCTCCCCCAGGGAGGTAAAGAGTGCTGTGACTGAGCCACTGCAAGGGATGAAGGTCTGAGGATCAGGAATATGAAGGAATAATGCCAAATGAGGAGGAGGAGAAGCAGGGCAGGTACTTGGCCACTTTCTTGGGTGATGGGAAGAATGGATAGTGCCAGAGGATCCGGTTCCAGCAGAGATTCCACCAAGGAGCCCAAAGGAAGGGGCACCCAGGCAGTGATTGCAGCCAGGGAAAGGAGACATGCAGGGGGAGTGACAGGCAAGAGCCTGACTGGAAGAGCAGGACACAGCTACAGAGCAGAACAAACCCACAGGCATAAGCGTGCAGCTTGCCCTGGTCTGGCAGGGGCCAGGGACAGGTGTTTTCCCTACCTCCTTCCCATGAACACCCCACCATTCATCAAGAGGGCTCCAAACAAAAGCCCACCGGGGTGAGCTGTTGCCACCTCAAATTATTCCCTCACTTGCTACTTGCAGCCCATCTGGGAAATCCAACCCATGTTTCAGGAAAAATGCTGCAGTAAAAGCCAGGCAATGGGCACACGCTACACCTTGGTAGTGCCAATTTTAACATAGTCCAAAACTAGAATAATCAACCATTCTCTATTCCACTCAGGAGCTTTCTTCTCCCAGCTCTCACCTAATACAGCAATGCTGTGACTGCTTCTTCCTGTCCCATTTGCCAATAAACATCTGTTTCATACAAACACATGCACGTGAGCAGGTATCCAAAACTGTACGCTGCTTTTTTCTCTTCACATTCCCTCCCCCTTCCTGAAAATATTTTTTTTACATTCACATATGCTTTCCATTTATTCTAGCCCTTTATCCCTGACACATGTTCCGAGTCCCCAGTTTTCACATTCTTCTATAACCCTCTAAACTGAAAGACTTTTCTCAGTGGGATCAAACATCTGGTGGGTGATCCTCATGCAGATTTCAGTACTTCTTTTGTTTCTCAGCTTGCCAACAGATCGGTTTTGATAGATAGTGAAGCCACTGAAAATGATTCTCTGTCTGTGGCACACAAAGTATTTCCAAGATCTAAAAAAGAGAGGGTAAAAAATTGAAGAGGTCTATCTACAGAAGGTCCCCCCACCTTTTCTTTTTATTTCTGTGTACTTTTTAAACTTTCATTTATGTAATACCCTTTCATGTACTGCATCCCATAGGATACAAACAGATACATGATTTAACAGATTATAATTTCCTTTTTGCTTTTATCCTCTTTATTCAAGAACAACCAGCTCTGCTGACACAAAGACCAAGTAAAATTTAAAGATTGCATTTTCCTCCAGAGACAAAAAGCTGACAATTACTCAAATTGCATTTTATCAATTACTCAGAAAGGGTGTAGGAGATACTGATTTTGCTG
The DNA here is from genome assembly GCA_013400235.1 of Oriolus oriolus. Lineage (NCBI taxonomy): Eukaryota > Metazoa > Chordata > Aves > Passeriformes > Corvidae > Oriolus > Oriolus oriolus. The sequence goes on from VXBT01006100.1 coordinate 544,172, forward strand.
TCTATACAGCACACTGTCTCAGATTAACTCAGTTGTCCCAAATACTGACCCATTTCTGCTTTTCCAGAGGTACTCAGTCCTCAGCAATCCTTCCGAGCTTCCTCTGCACTGATGGTGATGGCAACAATCATTGAGAATGGCAGGGAAGGGAGCAAAGGGTCTGTAGGTTTTCTCTTACCAAAGCCAAGAAAAGTGCTTATGCTCCTCCACCATCTGGGCTATTCACTTGAAGAAATGGAGATCTCCCCAAAGGAAACAAGCCTTCCTCTTTGGGTGTTTCTAGCCAGCTATTGAGAGAGGAAGTGCTATGTGTCCATATACTCATTTAGACTCGGACCATTCCCCAGCCATTATAAATGGCTAACACTGGAGATTGAAAATTTAGAGAAACATGCTATAAAAGCGAGCTAATCTACGATTCTTCCAGTGGTTCATCTCTTTTAAAGACTTCCTTTATGCTACTGACTCAAACCGCTTAGTGATGCTTATTTAAGTCTAGTTCTGGGTAACACTCTTATACTCTACAACTTTTGTACCGAATAAAAACAATCCATCATGATTCTCCAGAATAAACACTTTTTCAGCCTAATTTTCAGCTTCGTTGACAGCAATAATATTTTTCAGTTATATGTGTGCATTTATACTCACTTGACTAGAGAGAAATGTTGTTCGAACAAAACACTTTGAACATTCAAACACTGCAGCCATAACATATTTCCTGTAAAAATGTGATAAATAAGATGCTAAACCACAAAATCCTAGGGCCATGCTAATACACATCAAAAAACCACAGTCCTGCAGACCCAAAACAGCCCTCCCTGCATGGACTGACCCTTCGTTTTCAAAGCCCAGCATATATTGAACATGCACTGACACATACAGATTCTCACCCAAGGATGTATTTTGATATGACAAAGTCACACAGTTTCACACTTTTGTGCTGAAAATGCCATAGCTCAAGAAATAAAGCTGATGCTTCATCTCATGAGAGACAAGAAGTCTTTTATAACCACTTATAAATGGTCTGACGTTTTCCCTCAGACAACAAGCAGTCATTTACTGGTACATGAGATTTCCATGAAACAAGTCTGAATGTCACCCACCGTGAATAACACATTTAACACATTTCAAGAACTTTCTGTTAACTCACAATCATGCCTGAAATACAAAGAAGTGACGTTTTACATATTTTAAGAAAACAACCATGCATAACCCCCATGGAACTCACAACCATGCATCAAACAACAATTATAACAAACGTAGGTGTGACCACGTTGCTGTGGAACAAATCTACTATCACCTACCCCTCCCCAGATTTCAAAGAAAAATCCCTGAATAGCAATTCTTTCTCATCAAAGACTAAATATTCAGCAGGTTTCTACTACAGACAAGAACCGATTTCACCCTGATTAAATGAAGAATTACATAAGTTGTAGCTTCACCTTCACTTGCTCCTTCTCGGAAGAGAGAACAAAACCCCAACCCAAACCAGCCCTCTCCAGTTTTGGTGCAGCTCTCCAGCAGCCAGACACAGCCCTACCCAGTGAGGAGCCGCCAAGGCTGAGGCGCAGGGGGAAGCTGGGGATGGGTGCCACACCCTGTGCCCCCCCTCCCCCGCTGCTCCTCCCCAAGGCTAAACCTGCCCACCGCAGCAGCGGGCTCCCATGGGATGAGCTCCTGATGCGCATCCGACCAGCTCCTCCTCGTCATATGGGGCAGCCTTTGGGGAGAAAAGGCCGTCAGCTGCACCGCTAAGGGAGGGATGCGACTGCAGGCAATTAGTCTGGGGAGAGGATGGGGCTGCGCTGCTCTGATTAAATAGAACCAGCGTATTTTTAATGTTTCCCAATGTGTTCCGTGTTCTCTGCTGCAGCAAGCAGGTCTGCAGCATGCCAGCAGCTCAAGGAGCTTTCCTGTTCATGCAGTGCCGTAAGGAATAAACTTCCAGCAGCTCTTACCCCAATGCGGTGCTCTCAGGCTCTCTTTTCCTCCCCTGATTGCCATGCAGGTCTCATCCTCACACTAGAGCTGAAACTTTCCGACCCAAGGAGACCAGCATAGCAGTATTTGCCTATACCCTATTATGTATGTGCACACTCAGAGGTGCAGCAAGACCAGTGAATTTAACAACATCAGTGATGCAGCATGATGATCTTGGCCTTTTAATACTCTATGAAAGGACTCTTCTCCATAGATTTAGAGAAAAAGCATACATTCAGTCGCATCTGACCTTTACTGGTCAAAGCCTTATGTAGCTTGCATATATTCTTATATTATGGGCTTTAGTTACGCTTAATTCTTTATACAAACCTTTCAGCTTTCTATGGACAGACAATTGCTGACAATTGCTACAAGTAAAACAAAAAGGTATCACTCAGCTCACCAGGCTGCAAAATGACAGATGCAAAAGGGACACACCTAACCCAGAGCTTTTTTTCTTTTTTTCTTTGGCACCCAGGCCTCTGACTTGCAATCACTTTGACAGAAAAGACCTCAAAGGTTGTAAGTAGTTTCCCTTCAACTTCGAAACAATGTGCATGTTCACTGGAGTAAATACTTTCCATCTCTGCTTCAAACAGGGGCACACGCCTCAGAACAGTGGTTAGAGTAACAACCGCCTTGACCCAAAGCCTTCCTCCTCCAGCACAGCCCCAAGAGAAATTAAATCAAGATAGCGCAAGGCCAGACGGTTTTGCTATTGCGATCACCATATGAGTGAGAGTTTTTAAGCTTCTCGGTATATGTGATGAAGTTTCGCCTTTGAATGAAAAATGGGACAACCGAAAAAGACAAAATCCTATTCCACGCACCCGCCCCGGTCCCTCTCTGGCAGCCCAAGGGCGCGGGGCCGCACCCAGGATGCGGGCGCACGGACGGACCCGCTCAGCCCGCACGCTGGTCGCAACCCGCGGCTTCTCTACTCCCCTTTCTCCACAGACCTGGCCGAGCACCGACACTTCCACGCCGCGCTCCGCGGGGCCAGGAGTGAGGATGGGGGAGAGTGAGGGGTTCCAGCGTCCGGGCCGCTCTCCCGAGCACCTGGGAGCCCGCGCCGGGTCGGGCAGGCAGGGACGCGCGGTCCCTGCAGCGCGGGGCGGAGCGGAGCGGAGCGGGGCAGCCCGGCCCGGCGGGGCCCCTCGCTGCCGGCCAGGAGGGGGCCGGCGCGGTGCTGCCACTGCAGCGGTCCGGGGCTGCGATGTGCTCCGTGCATAACCACACCCACCGCATTGCAGAAGCCACGGCCC
>VXBT01006100.1:547878-596792 GCA_013400235.1 Oriolus oriolus
GCGGGGCTGCTCCCGGCGCGGCGGCGGCCACGCGTCAGCAGCGGCAGCGCAGCCCGGCTCTGCCCAGAGCGAGCCTCCGCCGCTCCCCAGCAAATCAGGGCTGCCGAAGCTCCTCCAGAGAGAGGGAGGGAAAAAGGAAAAAGGGAAAAAAAAAAAAAAAAAAAAAAAGGGAAAAAAAAAATAAAAGCGCACGCCGGGGCGAGCGGCTAAAGCTGGATGCCGGCAGGTTTGCAGAGGCAACCCTCCCGCCTGCCCTCCTCCCTGGGCCACCGAGGGCTGCTCCCCGGGCACGGCAGGGAGCCCCCCGCCACCTCCGCCCACCACAGGGATCCCCACCTGTGTCCGGAGGGATCCGGCCGTTTTTTGGCTCAGCTAAATGAATCCATCTATTTAGAGAGATGAGTTTAGCTGCTGCAGTTGCAGGCAAACCTCCGCGATGGAGAAGCTCCCTGTCAACTTAATAGTAGCAAGCTGTGAGCTGGCAAGGTCTGGCTTTGAATTACACGTGGGGTTTTGATGGGGGGAGGGGGGGTTACCGGCCTTTTCAAATTTAATTTTCAGTGACAAACTACATGTTCTTAAAATACGAACTGTATTTCCCTCAACAACATCGCCAAAACATTAAATATATGTATATATATAGGTCCTGTTACACACATCAACTTCTGGTCCAAAAGGGATAATGTAAAACTGAAGATGATTTTCAAGTTTGCACTCCAGTACAGACCACAACATGCCACATGTCAGAAAGCATCAAAAATTTGTAGTGCATACAAAAGCAGTTTGGGAGGGGATTAATCCTACTTGCACCATTTCAATGTGGTAAATACATAGCTCCTCTTAGAGCACAAAACTGACTTCTCCACTCTACATACACAGGAGTGGCTGTTGGGTTTGAGACCCTGCTGCATCACTGTGCTCAGAGGCACTGCTCATTTGTTTCTCTGGGGGACTAGAAGCAGCTGAACTTGATCTTTTCCAGAGGAGGAATTGACCACAGGAAGGGCAGTGATGGCTTGGCTGCAGAAGAGTGACAGATCAACGTGCTGCACCTTCAATCCTGATACAGCGAAGTGGATAAATGAGGCTTATTCTCTCTTTGGATAGGGCAGTTTGAGAACTCCCAGAACTTATGAGATCCAAATTACACTCAGGGCTCTGATATGAGTCAAGGCGGGAGGGAGGGGCAGGGAATAGCTCTTTTAATTAGCAGCATCTCTGGGGGATTTAAGAAGAGAAAGGTTTTGACAGTAGGCAGCAGCATACCATTTCTCAGATCTGCAAAACTGTGCTGTTCTGTATTTCACATGGAATCGTAGCCAGACACACACCGCCCTCTTCACCTGCTATGCAAGAGCGCCGTTTAGCAGAACTGGCACACTGTAATGTGCCTGAGAAGGAAAGAGAGTTCAAAAGGAAAATGCATGCCATCAACTGAGAGAGGGCATACCTTTGGTCACGCAGTTGAAATAACAAGGCTTGTATACTCTTTCCCACCAGGAGCTCTGGAAGCCATCACAAATCACAAGGGAATGGACTTGACAGCTAAGACGCACATTGGAGTTAACAAGGTTTGATTTGAAAAAAAACAAAACAAGAGGAACGTAAGGAAAGGACTGAATTGCTCTGAATCAAATTGAGTCTCAAAACCAAGCTAGGAGACTTAAGAAATATTTGTGAAAAAACAAGAAAGAATTTACCAGCTCGACCTTTGGCAGCTCTTGCACTGCCCATTGCAGAGGAAGGTGTTGACATCACTTTTAAGCAGACACATCACAGGAGTATTAGTGCTCCCCAGCCACCCATGCTGTCCTTGAGTAGTACTGCAGGCAGATTTGCCCCACAGGCACACTATTCTCCGTGATCCCTTTTGTGGATATTCTGCATACATAATGGCATCTTTCATCTGAGGATCTAGAAGGCTTCCAGCACATTGATTTAACCTCAAAGCATCAAGTGGTATTAACAGGCTGCTCCTACAAACACGAAATCTTCACAACAGATTAAAGGGAGCTGGTACCTCTGGGCTACCAATACGGGCCTAAGTTTCAGAGCTCTCAACACTCACAGTATTTTTTTTCTCATTTTCAAATGTTAATTTCTAATTTCAAAGTGGGTTAGTTGCCCGACTTGTCATGACTTTTGTCAGAAGGAAGCTCCAAGGAAGTTTAGGTTTCCATGAATCAGCAGTTTTTAATATCATGTCTTTTTTGAAAAAAAAAATTTTTTTCAGTAATTTATAGCAAGCCTGAATCTATATTCTTCTTACACTGGTGGGAAATGTGAACAATCCCCCTGCACTTCACTGGAATTAATTCGGTGTCCATTTACAGAAAAAGAAGACACCGGATGACAAGTCCAGGTAGCACGAGAAGAGACTGATTTCCTGCCTTGCTATGGGACAATAATTTTATTTTTGGTATTTTCTTTTCTTTCTGGAGGTGGTCCTTCAGTCCTTGATGTCAGGAGCAAATTTGAGCTCCACTCATCTCAACTCCCAGTGCGTCAGGCTTGGTGCAGCCCAAGGCAGTCCCTTCTCACCTCCACATAAGGCCCTGCTAGCAACAAGTCAGGCAGCCCCTGCTGCCTGCCATGGAGGAGTTTGCGACTCCTACATTTTGCTTATTTAAAACGAGCACCAGCCAGGGCGGGGTGCAGGATGCCACACACTGGCAGTCGCTCTGAACGCGCAGCCTTTGAACCCCCCGCACCCTGCTGCTCTAGACCTGAGCTGCCTGCGTGCCACTACCCACACATCATCTCCTCTCCGTTTCACTGACTGCAGAACACTTCTCCCAGCCTGCTCCTGCTACCCCACATCTCCTCTTCTCATATTCAGTTTGGCCCATTCTCCCCCTCCCTCCATTAGCACCATCCCTCTCGGCCAGGGACCTCCCAACCATCTATTCCTTCTCAGCCCTCACAAGAGGTATCTCTTCATCTTCCCTCCAAAGCACTTTCCTTCCCCTTGTACGACATACCTTCCCTGTATTTTCTCCATTTTCTGTATTGAGATGGCAGGACCCAACTGTATGAACAAGAGTCAGAGTCACTCAGGAGAATGACACATAGCTGGGGAAAGGGGTAAAACAGGTGGAAAGCTCTGCCTTCCATTCTCTTCTCTATCCATCCACCCCTTTTGCTGTTCCAGTTTCTCCCCTCTGGTGAACACATGCAACTTGCTGGGGAAAGCCCTTCAAAGGGAGGAAGAAAAAGCCAGGGAAGAATAATAGCAAACACTGCCTCTGACATGAAGCAGGTAAATTAGAGGAGGGGAAGGAGAAGGTGCCAACACACACACACACACCGCCCACCCCCTCCACCCAACACACACACCCCTTTCCCCATGGGGTTCCAGTCAGAGGATAACAGTCATAAGGAAAACAGGCCAGTGCAAAGCATTTGGCCACTACAAGGACTTTTTTTATAGGGGAGAGGAACGGGGAGACACATGGTCTCTGCCAGGAAAAGATGAATAGGCAACCCTGGAAGAACAGGGACAAGGATTATTGCCCAGCTCTGGGAACTGATGCCTAAAACATTCTTGTGATTCCGTAATTGATTGGACATGGCATTCAAAATAGCACATAACAGAAAACCAAGACACAAAAATGCTATCAAACTCAGCAAAAGGCCGTCTCAAGTCCAGCCAACGATGAATTAGCTGGGCACAGCACTTTGAAAAATGGCAAGTACTATAAAAGTACTAGCATTAGTACAGCATTATTAAGAAGATACTTCTTAGCAGACAGGAGCTTGGCACTATCTGTCTAGACGGGCAGATGGGTTTGGAGTCGAACTGATTTTTTTTTTCTTTTTTTTTTTATTATTACCGTATCCACTTCCATTTATTAAAAGCAAACCATTCTGTCCATGACTCATGCAGCTTAACTTTCTGCATGGCAATGAAACAAAATTCTCATAATTAAGAATGATCACTGTGAACAGATGAAGGTAAGATTTAGAAATCAAACCAAATCTTCTATTTCTGTCTTCACTCACTACAAACATAATGCTCACTAACTGGCCAATATTACCACTGCCTTCAAATATGTAAGTCGTAAATCTTTAGATGAGATAGTGTTTAGGAGGACTCAGTGACACAGCAGGTCATCTTCATTCTTGACACTGGTCTACTGACCTCAGCGAAGAGATTTATTTGGTCTGTTGTCTGAAGTAACTCTCACTCTTCCAGTCACTGCCAAATCCACTCCATTAAGACTACTGAAGGAACAATAAGTAAATTTGGCCCCAGTGCTTTGCAACTGAAATCCTGCCTATAGAAGATTTACTGCAATTAATTCAGTGCTGCCCTTTGCCACTTTCATATCTGTGGCTACTTTCTGACTGAGAGCATTAACTGGATTATCAAGGATTACCTCCTGCTGCAGCTCTCCAGCCTCCATTATGAGCCAAGGTAGCCACATTTTATGGATACATGATGCTTTGGGATGTACCTGAGGCCGTGTCCAAAACATACAAGAGTTAGCTTTCAGAGAGAGTAATAAACTGAAGCTCTTCATCTCAGTTAAGGTTTTAATTTTTGATTTATTTTGTTTATTCATAGTCATTAATAAGGTTTAACTGTACTCTGATTTAATATACGCTGACTACAGGAAACCGACAACGCAATATGCAGTTAGTACTAATTTATTTTCATTTCAATAAGGTTCCTGAACAGCCTAACAATAAGGGAGGCAAGGACAACTCTCATTTTCTACTAGCAACTTTAGGACCACAACCTTCCCACATGGCAACTACCTCTATGGAGGTCAGCACAGACTATTCTCCTTTACTGGAGAATAGTCATTGTTTTCCATACCATTATACCCAGTCTTGCATTTCAGTTATATAACTGTGACTGCTAGAAAAGCTGTCAGCAGTGAAGCTTTCTAACTTTCCTAGCACTTCTGTGAGATTTCTCTCTTTCTCTCTTTTCTTAAGCAAAACTATTATAAACAATTCTGGGAGTTTTTGTAAATTAATTAAGCTTTGTGCAGCTGCAGTTTGTTATCATTCTTGCTTAGAAAAATTATTAGAATAGGTGTTGGCAGAAGTAACCAATGAATTTGGTAGGTGGCTGACCAGAGGTCCAATAGCCTCTTGACATTTCTGTAAACTTCAAACGAGTTAAAAAATATAAGCCGCTTTATAAAATAATAAAAAAACTCCGCTTCACTTTACTCTCTCAAACGCTAAACTCTGTGTCGTCTTTTTGAGACTCTTGCGACATATAACTATTTTTAGCTCTTTGTCTTTTCATCTAATTCAGAGAAGGGTTTAAGCTGAAGTTTACCTTAAGCATAAGCTAGAGTCTCTCTGAGTAAAAAAAAATCGATGCTCATATTTACGGACTACCAATAGAAATAGAAATGCCATCCTGAATCATAACTGCCTTCTACAAATCCCATTTTAAGATACCTCTTCCTCATGACATCTATAATAAAATGACTCTTGGTGGCCAGGTTAACAGGCATATCCCCCAACTGCTTTTATATCATTTGTCTTTGTTAGCTGCAAGATTTCCCAGGGAGGGAAGGCACTTTAATGAGTGTTTGCATAGCACCCAACACAGTTCAACTCTCATCTTAATGAAGGTTACTAGCAATTAAGGGAAGCAGTAGTAGGTTCTCGGTTAAAGTACAATGTATGTTTATGCTTGTCATCATACAAAAAAGTTACTGGGAAAAGGTAAGAACGCCTGCTCAAAACTGAACACATGTATCCTTTATCTGTATTTTCTTACATGCTAAGATGTCCTAGGCTGCTTTCTTTAATGGTTGAAGGATTACTTTAGGCTCAAGGATTCCTTACAATTAAAACACTTCTGACCTGGCATGTCTAAATAAGAACTTTAGGTTTGCTGACTATCTTTCCTGTCAAACTATACCTCTCCATTTTCATTCTCTCAGAGTGACAGAAGAGTAGAAAAACGCAGATTGGACAACAAAAAGTAAACTCACAGGGGCTGGTGTTTTTAATCCGTCAAATATACTTCTTGAAGAAAACAACAAGCAAGCAAAACTCCAATTTATGCACTGTAATTTCTCTGCCTCTAGTTAGAAAAGTGCACAGTTGTTCCCAGTACGCTGCCTCATCTTGCTCTTACGTCTTTCCTTGCACAAAACTTTACAGCAGAAGCGGCTGCTCTTCACAAAACAAGGACCTGGGGCCATGCCTGGTGGCTCCGAGCCACCAAGCCAGATGTCACCCTTGTCCCTCGCAGCCTGTCCCTGGCCCAGTTTGTCATATTCTCCCAGTCAGTTAGACATCTGCAATACCAACAGGAGAAAAGTCTCCATCAATCCCATGATTTCCCAGCTGCTCCTTCTGACCACCATCCTGCTCCTGCCCCTTTCACTAAGTCACTACAAATATTTATTAAGGCCATGGGAAGAAGCAGGCAAACCCTTTCAACGTTAGAACCGAAAATGGAGGAGAGACGATAAAACTGATCAATTCCTCACTACAATTCCTGTGAGATCTCATCAATACAAGACTGAGGAGTGGGTGGTGTGGTGTGACATGAGCAGTGAGAACGATAGCAATATCACACCACTGCCTCTTTTGGGGGCTATGCCAGCTTGTGCTGGCATTAGATGGTGATGTTGGGCATCAACCTTTATTTACGTGAGTAGCTGCTCAAAATTATACCCATAACCTTCAGCCCCCACCTGAGCGGGGCTCACGGGGACAAGCCCACCTCCAGCAAACAGCCTCTGCACACAGCCAGGAGCTCCTCCACCTGACATTTATAGCTGCTCCGACGCTTTCAAAATGCATTAAAACATGATCTGATTCAGATTACAGTTTAAGTCTCACATTCAATTCATGGGACACTGCCAGTAAAAACGAAGGTAGTGAAGAGACATTCATCCCTTCCTTCTGCTTCAACAGCTTACTCCCCCTGCAACTCACTCTCACTATCAGTACTCACAGGGAAAAATCAGAGGTTACTCACCGATCCAGGTTTTCTGTGTTTTTCCCTTGGCAAATATAGTGGCATACCTTAAAGTTAGAGGCCTTGTGCGCACCCAGCAAATTGTGTGTCAGGGTAGAAAGTAGCAGAGGTTCACACTCCACTGTTTTCTTTCTAACTGAAATGCAGCCAATTTCTAACTGGACACAGACCTGCAAAAGAGCCCTGGGATATTTGCCTTGGGATCTCTGAAGGGTAAATCCTCTTAACAGCATGAAAATAACACTGTTACAGTTGGGGGGTGGGGGGAGGCAACACCAAAAAAACCCATCATCTTCAATTCACAGCTTTAAACTAAACAAATTTCACTCACCCAAATGACAAATGGTATGTATCTGTCCCCTAGGCACTGAAAAATATCCAAGAAAGGCATCTCAGCCTCTCACCTTTTCAAAAGCTTTTTACACTTTCCAAATAACGAGTATCATGAACAGCCTCTCACAGTGCAAATGTTTAATTTGTCGCACATCTCTTGAAACAATTTTAGGACTGGGTTTACTCGGTCACCACCAGGCGCTGCTCCCAGTCAGCCTGTGTGCAAACATCTGTCCAGCTGCTCCCACAGAAACGCATGCACGGCCCAAAGTTGCCAAGCAACATCCTTGATGCCTTAAGCATCAGGCCAGCTCTCCTGCCTTAAAAAAGTTACTCAGAAAAACAGGTTGATAGGAATGCACAAGCTTGCATAAGGAACCTGCATTTAGAAGAAGAGATCCTCTGCTGCTTTCCCAGAAAATTTTTGGGTGCACAATTTTTTCTTGGTAGAAAAATAAATGCAGTAATTCCTGCCATCACCTCCAAAAAAAAAAAAAAAAAAAAATGGAAATAATTTGTATGCTGAAGGTACTAAGGTTGAAACTAAAATCTAAACAAATATTCAGGTTGAAAAATCTATTTCCTGGGCAAAAACACACAGAGCACACACTGTCTTTCCATTCCTTACTCAAATCCAGGAATAAGCAAACATCTGTTCAGTGTACCTGGGGGCTGACACAGCACCACTGGTGACAGTTAAAGTCAAGCACATGTCAGTAGTTTCAAACACATAACTAAAATAATGTATTTACAAAGAGCCTGTGAACCAAAGAGATCCAGGCTACACTCTCCTCCAAATCTGAATTCATTTTGCTCAAACTTCAGACAAATTATTTCCAAGGCCCTCTTTAACACACCAATCAGAGCAGCCAAGCACCCACACTTTTCAGGGTTTCAATGTAGCTCCTCTCTCAAAACAAAGTAACAAACACAAAAAGTGGGACTGGAATTGCTGTTGCAAGATAAAATCATGTTAATCGTATCAGGGCTTACAAATGGGGCTGGTCCTCAGTTTCCCAACTTGCCTGCTCTACTCTGATGAGACCATGGTGATGGATTGCATCACTCTGCACTTTGGTATCTCGACCCATCTGCTCAGGACAAGTTTGCAATTGCCATTGCACCTGTTAACATGCACCAGGAACAATCCTTTCTCAACCAAAGCAACTAGACCTTGCTGACGCTTGAGGTGCCAGACAAGGGCAGCAAGGCTGGAAAAGGAGTATTTTCAGTTTAAGATATTGTTTTCTCCTGAAAAGACACACAATGTAAGAAATAAGGAAACCTACAAATATTTTCTCAAAGGAAAAACACGGTGGCATTGATACAAAGCACTACATTTACGTGACAGGCAGAGCACAGCTGTTGCCTTTGCAATTGCAAGAAAACTCTATAATTCAATTAGTTTGGAATAAAATGTCCCAAACTCCTCCAATTCTGACTTTGTTATTGAGTCCATTCCTGGAGTTTTGGGCCATTTTACTGCTATTTGTACAGCAGCTAATCTATAGTCTTAAGAGTTATTTTTGGCAGAAGAAAGAAGTTACAAAGAAACACAAGCAAGCCAGATAAATGAACTCATAAAACAGCTTTCAGAGAGTTCAGATGAATTCAATGAGTTACTCTCCGATCTTCCTTTCACATTTTGGGGAGAAAAATTGGAAAGATGAAAATGAAATATGGGAAAAGTGACATTCATAAGGTTTTATTACTGCTCCTTGTCCTCTACACTCCATCCTTATCCCACCAAGCTCAGCACTCTGAATACCCCTCTGGATATTTCTGCAAGGCAGGAAGGAGCATATGCCCTGGCTGTGTGCATGCTGACAGGCAGCACTGCTCATGCTGGTCATCTATCACAGCATAACGCTGCGATTAATCAAACAGGACACCTGCCTGCTAGGGCCACACAGGGCCCAGCTCACGCCAAAACAAAACACATCCCTCCCTTAGAGAGAGAGAAAGACAAGGTTTGCCTCTCTAGACCATCCTAGACCACCATGGCTACACCACCACCACTCTTCTGTATTTCTCATACCACTGCACAGGGTGGATTTGAATGCTTAGCATTAAAGATGCTGTAACAGTGTCTTGCGGTGCAGAGCCTCCATGCCTTTCCCTGCGCCAGCCACCCTCTGCTTTGCATTAAGCACTACGAAGTCTTGCTTTATTCTCCTTGGTGGGGGATTTTGCCACTCTTTGAAGGAACCTGAAAGTGATTATACAGATGAATGATGAAATATGAGCTCGTGTTCTCATGTTCCACTCAAGCGAAAAGGCAGGAGATAGAGTGACTTGTTTTTGTGGAACTCAGCCTTGAGTACCCACCAAATTGTGGTGACGCATTTCTTGGGGTGCAAGTGTGCCAAACCCCTTCAGAGAGCAAGATTATTTCTGTGTGGTACTCTGAAATGATCGTCAAAAAGAAAGTGCTCTCATGTCATCAGTAAATTCCTCACTGGCAGGTTTTCAGTTTGTTTTCTTTTCCCCTATTTTTAATAAGCAGCAAATAATAATGATAATAACAACAATAATAATAATTTTAAACCCTAACTTTTAATGAACAGTTCTTGGAATAACATGACAAAAGGTCTAGGCTTTGAGAGAACTGTATTTTCTATACTCCACAACACCCATGAAATCAAACACTCTGTCATATGTCCACTATAATGAATAAAGTAAGGACTGTTGAAGTTAAACTCCCCAATGATGAATTTACAAAGTAAAGAAAAGCAAAATTTTTTTTTCTGTAATTGACTGTGATCTTGAAATGCACGTGAATTACAAAGTCTCTTGGGAAGGCTGCATCATCAATGTGGATATTTTATTCACTTACCCTCTTCAAAGCCTCTCTAAAGCTAAAATTATGTTTCCTATTATTTATCAATTTTATGTAGGCTAATCAAATAAAATTTTCATGTTGCAACTTCCCAGACATCCCATTATGTGATGTGTCTAAAGTTTGTATAGAATTCATCAGTCAATGAACGTAGCAAAGCAACGTTCACCAGGCAATTACAGCATCTGAAAAACTCACCATAAAACAGCAGTTACAATGCATTATGTACACGCAAACTGAGCCATTATGATGAGATAACGTAACATGTTACATCTTACTTTCTTATCTTTGAAGTCCTTAATACCCTCAGCTTCTGTACCAGGAGTACAGCAACTGCTCTTAACCACTTCTTGTTACCTCTTTTAGTGCCTGAAATCTATAAAACACTTGCATTGTGTAAGGAAAAGTTCAGTTATTTTTGCTTACTTACAAAAGAAAAAGAAAGCGATGAATTTTTTAAATGTCTACAGCAGTGTAAGACTTACTTAGTTAAAGGATAAGGAATATTTTGGGTACAATTTACTTAGCCCACAGAAAATGGTTATAGCTATACTCAGGCATTGACAAATATTTGAGAGCTTTACATATGGGGAACAGCTGTGCACAGAGATGTCACACTTGAAGCGGAGTGAGAGACAGAAACAACAGCTACTTGTAACCATGAGCTTGCACCAGCCGAGGGAGCACCTCCACCTTCCAGAGACCTGCAGTGGGAACTCATCTCCGCAACCGCCACGCTCAAGAGCAAAGGGGCTGGAGAGGTGAAGAACACAGCCTGTGTCCTGGGTCCCTGGGCAAATACACGCCTGAGCATGACTCCAGAGGATACTAGGATCACATCGTAGCAAGACTACATTTTAAGTACTGGGATGTGATCAACTTGGTTGGTTACAAAGGACCAACAATGAATCTGACCTGAGAAAACTAGGTTCTGTGGAATAGATGAGATGAAAATACGAACAAGTGGAGCAGACTAAAACCAGCCTGAAATTTCTACCAGAGAAAGCATTTTGAAAGCATTGCAATGTAGCAGTAATGTAATTTTCAACTGTGTTGTATATTTCTTTCACAAAGTTCCAGCATTCCTATACTTGTTCCTAGACCAGGTTCACTTTATACACATATCTTTGGGAAAATAAAAAATACCAAGTCTTTTTGAGAGTTTCATTTCCCTCTTTTTCCTCCCACCCAGATCTGTATATCTCTGTTTTGCTTAAGCCTTATTGTTCCAAAGAGCAGTAAAATAACTTGTGGAAGGGAAACTGAGTGTTGTAACAGCTACTCAAATGACAAATTTAAATATGGAAAGGAGAGGTGGTAGGAATCATGCTGAGTCATGTGACAGTTCTTAAATCACAAAAAAAAAAAAGTTTTAAAAGAATTTTAGTTCATTCAAGACATTTTTATCTCAGACTTCTTAGTGAACGGCCAATATTTGGACCTGCTCTTATCCAGGCTTCTTATACCTCTATAGGCTGTCATTTTCTTTACTGTTTGTAGTCTTCATTGTACTATGATAAAGTTTACTTTCTAGCATAGAAGAAAATCAAACTAATCAAGGCCATGAGAATGAGAAAAAAAAAAATCAAGACATTTTGTCCAAGTGTTCATTATTACACTGAGAATGCATCCACCTGTTCTAACACCTATTATTTTCTAGTAAGTGATTTTATGAAGTGCTATCCTCAAGTTATTCTAAGCAATAGAAGAATATTAGGAAAAATTTCTTCACTGAAAAGGTTGACAAGCATTGGAACAGGCAGTTGTGGAACAGTGAAGCTGTGGAATCACCATCCCTGTAAGTGTTAAAAAACCACATAGATGCGGGACTTACGGACATGGCTTAGCAGTGGATCTGGCAGAGCTGGGTTATCGGCTGGACTCAATGGTCTCAGAGGTGTTTTCCAGTCTTAATGATTCTATGATTTTCAAGACCAGAATCAGAGCAAGCAGTTCGCTTAAACAAACAGGTTTCAAATCTGATTTGAAAGCTGCACTGACTCTGAGCATGTTGGTGAGAGGAAAGGAGGGGTCAGACAGAAGCAGCCCAGCTTCCTCCATACCATTTCCTGACGCATATTCTGCTCTCTGGCAGCAGCCAATAATTATATCGGATTTCACAAGACCGCTTCTCTGCCTGAGCAGTGGGGCTGTTTATAAAACTAAGAATTAAAGCAGCATTGTAAACCACACAAATAAACCGCCTCTCTGCTTGTTTGCACGTAGGTTACCCATCGGCGGTACTGACAGGCCTTATCTCAACACATTCTTTTCCAACTAAGCCACTGAGAAACAACAGAGACTTTCTAAACCTCTGTTTGAAAATCTTATCACTCACTCAACAAGAGCCTGCAACAGACTATCAGGAGTCCTGCAAGTACAGTACAGGTGGAAAAAAAAAATAAAGTCTGTTCTACCCATACTCTCTGCCACAGTAGCTTTGCATAAGCAAACATGATACTCCTCCCTGCAACAAAGAGGTCTGATCTCAACAGTTCAGTGGGTGAAGTCCTCACCATTGAAAAGGATGGGAAAACTCATCAGTTTAATGATGCAAGGATGTCCCTGCCCTGTGCAGTCTGATATTCCCGGTGGCCAAGTCCAACAAAACCAACAGAAATATACTGTCAGAGAGAAACAGTGCATTGTCTGACTGCTATGTGTTACAAATTAGACAAAGACACTTTTAATAGCTGTACAGCTCTGACTCAACTCCTTTATTTGTGCTTCATCCCAAGAGTAGCAATGCTGTATTTGTTGGAGATTTTTTTAAAGCACCTTTTTTCTAAATAAATGAAAAAAGTACATTCAAGAGAAACGGCTACATTATGCTTAGTAATGAACTAATTTTTATAAAATATACACTCATCCCAAAAGAATTCTAGCCCACTATTACAGCCCATTTGATAATTCAATTCAAATGCAGACAATATTTGAAAATTACACACACACATTCGCACATAAAAAGACAGCAACTGTGTTTAATACGGACAGTCAGTGCAATTACAATAATTTCTCATCCAAGCTATGTGTGCAGTTGATTCTTGGTGCATCTCTCCGCATCAGACGCACTAGACCCCCTCACTCCTCCCACGGCACATGAAGGTCAGCTGCTTTTAATGCCGGAAATTTAGTGACACAGCTTGGTTTGTTATTGCATTGGAACTGGTTTTAGTCAGGGCAGCTCGCAGCTAAACGGCAGGCAGAACAAGCAAATTCAATTAAAATAGCTCTGAGGCATAAAGGAGATGAGGGCATTAGGAAAATATAAATGGGAATTTAAACGGGTGCTACAAGAGCACGACCAACCCACATCACAACCCTGTCTTTCCCTCTTTCATAGACATGTTTTTCTCTAATAATGAAGAATGTTTTTAAATAGGTTGCTCCATTTCACAACTGTATCTTATCTTGGCATGCAGCAAGCAGACACAGAAGAGCCAGGTTTTCACCAATCCAGCCACACCAATCCTTCCCTGCAGAGAACAACTTTCAAAACACATGGTCTGGAGTATCCCTCTATCCCAAGCAAATTTTTTGTCCCCCACCACAGAGAGAAGGCACACAGAGCATCCTTTCTGCGCAATGTCAGGCTGAGTACAGGCAGGGCATGAGCTGCCACCAGCCTCTGAGTGAAAAGGAGGGGAAGAGTGGGGCACAGCCCTCACAGCTCCAGGGCTGCTCTGCCAGGAACTTCAGGAATGAACCTGGAAGTTATTCAGGCCAGCAGAAACATTGCCACTACTCACAGATTCACACGAATAGCCACGGAATCCTTTTTTTTTTTTTTTCCTTTTCTCCTTGCTTTAAATCATTGCAAGACACTGCTCCACGTGTGGTCAAGGGTAGTATAACATTTCCTTGGCCTCTCAACTCAGGATCAGAGTAGTTTGGGGCCTCTTCTTTAGAGCTCAGTTTAGTCTAATGAGTCCTACAGAAGAACTTCACCCATGAACTGTGCAGCCTCACCAAGAGCCTAGTCTTCCGCGCTAGGACTCATCCGTGCCTTGCTTTGCAATTACTTAATGCAATTCCCTCCCTTCATCATTGCTTGTGGCACCACTTTTATCTCCCAGCTGCAGAAAACTATCTAGATAAGGGAGAATCAAACCCTTTTTAGTCTCACCAGGTATCAGACAGCCCTACATCACACAGAAGAGAAACAGGAATAAAATTAACATTTTATATTCAACTACTTCCATGTCTCTCAGTGAACTTTTTTTAAATTTTAAAATCAAGTGCATATATGTTTGCATAACAGCTACATTAGATCCTAACGAAAATTTGTTTTTATTGGGTCTCTGTTGCCATAATAGCTGTGATGTGCAGCTACATCCTTCTTCACCAGCACTGGATCAGATACCAGGACTCATCCAAATTACCAATTCGGTTCTGTTTCTGTGACTCTGCTACAAGTTATTTTTAAAAAAAACTCATTAAAGCAGTGTTTAAGTAATGCATGTTACACAAGTTCAACCTCAAAGTTTTACTCTTCAGAGTTAACTAAAACCAGGAGTTTTCTCAACTAACGCGAGTCAAACAAAGTTGTTTGTGGTTTTTGTTTTGCTGGGGTTTTTCTTCCTTTTTTTCTTTCCTTAGCATCAAAGTAATCAGTCCTCAAGGACGAATAGTTTATTTTCTCAAAACATGGCCAAATTTTCCTTGTGGTTTACATGATAGCCTTAATAATCAGAAAACTAATGAACTTGGAATGACGAC
Source organism: Oriolus oriolus (assembly GCA_013400235.1). Taxonomy (NCBI): domain Eukaryota; kingdom Metazoa; phylum Chordata; class Aves; order Passeriformes; family Corvidae; genus Oriolus; species Oriolus oriolus. Next base: position 562,731 of record VXBT01006100.1, read on the forward strand.
AGACTCAGGGGACAATGAATAAAACCTTTCCTGATCATCTACTACTAGGGCTACCTTTTTTTAAAGAAAGATAAAATCTTTTTCTCCTATATTTTCTTTTTTCTGCCCCCAGACACAATTTATTTCACAGTTTTAGTGATCCCTTTCAGATATCAGTATGAAAACAACAATTTTTTTTTCCATTAATACACAAAAAGCCCCATTATTAATTCTCCTCTTGTAGCATCTCAGCACTCCAGGCAGTGAAAAGAACTACAGCACACTGTACCCTTTACACATCAACAACAGGTAACCCGGGCTTTAGACAGCCAGGATTAAGATTAGAAACTGCACTAAAGTGAAATTATTTTGAAACTAAACCCCCTTTTCACAGTGATTTCACATTTGTTACATGTAATTATGTTTATGTTGTGTCTAGAGCAAGTGTAACTTGGCAGGAGTGCAACACTCAGCAGACAGATATGGCAGCAGGAGAAAAGATAGCAACTCTAAAAATAAAGGCTCCAACAGTATCACAAGCAGGAGCCAAAATTCAGAAGAAATATGTACTCACTATCAGTGAGGTTAAAGAACTGTTTGAAACCCATGCAGCAGAACAGCCCAGTCAGCCTCTGAAAGACAATTTTACCTTTTCTTTGAGTGAACTGGACAGGACGAGCTGGACTTCTCCTTTTACATCAGTAATGCTGAGTAATGCAAGCAGACTGGGAAGCTTGAGAGGAATGTCAAGCCAATTAGATTAGGGCCAATGCTTACAACAAAAAAATTGACAAAACTAATAGGAACACAATTTTATAGGTAAAATTACCCACCAGAATACATCAGCATTATACGAGTCAATACTTAGAAATGCCAGAATGAAGTTGACTTCTACTGATGCGCTATGTCCAACCTTCCTCTTTCTTCTTTTTATTTTGGCCAGGAAGGAACTGCTGCCTTATCCAGTGAAAAAGGTAAAGAGTATTTAAGGAACTGAGTCATGAAGACAGAGTTATCAGTTTCCTCACTTGCTTTCCTATGGTGCTTAACACTGACGAACGAGCACGGCAAGCATAGCCATCAATACTGATAATTGCCATCTTTCCAGCCTCATTTTCTACACAGGGGACTGAGCCACACACATTAATGTCAAAAGCATCCATCAATTTGGGATGCCCAACTTGTGCCACCCAGGCAAGAGCGCTTACACCACGTGGTATCTTCCAGCCCAATCCAATACTTTTCAGCTGCAGCTCATCATTTTTGTACTGAGATTCTCAAATCACAGCTCAAACCTCAGAAAAGGGAAAATTCAGCTAAGTGACATAGCCGCACCAGGGAACTCGGGGGTAATGGATAGAACTGAATGGATCAGTCCAGTCCAGCCTGCTACTTTGTCACCTGCATTGCCTTGCACTATTTATCACAGCCCTTCTGCAAAACATAAACAGGAGGCTGGCCAGCTTCTGAGCACACCACTGAACGAGTCCTACCTAGGACAAAGCAAAGACATCACTCTTTAGTCCCTTCCCCTGACTTGTTTCTGTCCTGCTTCCTTCTTTTCCCCCACCTTCTGATCTTCATCACACTCTACTCTGCGGCTTCCCTTCCATCCACCCCTAGTCTTAAAACTTGTTCAAATCCTCACTGAACATAAACTTTTTGTGCATTACTTCACTCAGCAGGGCCTTGCCAAAACGCCATGCATCCTGCCAAGCTAATAGGCTTTGCCTGAAAGCACAAGAACAACAGAACTTTTGAGAAAGAACAGAAAAAAGCCCTAGTACAGGTAAAACAATATAGAATCCTTTCATTTCTGAAAACAAGGTTAAGATAATTTTGGCTTGGAAAAAAAAAAACTTATCCCTTCTCTTCCCCTGCAAGTGAGGCATACACTCTTTTTGGATAAAAGAGTTAGCTGAAGTGTTTCAAATCAGGAATAATTATGGGCTGAAAAACACTTTCCATGAGAAACACCTGACTAGCAGTCTGATAAAAATCAAAAGAGTTCATAAAGTGTAGGATTTTAATTGAATCATTGAATAATTAAGACTGGAAGAGGCCTCAAAATCATCAAGTCCTATCTCCTTGCTGAAAGCAAGGTTAACTTCAAAGTTAGATCAGACTTCTCAAGCATTTGTTCTCTCAGGTTCTGAATATCTTCAAGGATGAAGACTCTGAATACTCTCTGGGCAACCTGTGCTGATATTTGATCATCCTGACCATGAAATTTGGTTGTTCACACTTAGCAGGAAATCCTTCTGCTGCCATATGCTTTCAGGATGAGGCCTTATTTATAAACCATTCATAAGATTCCACTTCAATAAATTTCTTCTCTGGGATACATAAAGTCACAATTCCCATCTCTCTTGGTCCTTCATTCCATCCTTCAGCCTCCTTGCTATCTTGATAAACTTCAGTCTGAAATGGAAAGCCTTTCTTCCATGGAAGCAGGACCCAAAACTGGGTACAGGACTCCAGATACAACCTGTCTATTGCTGACTAGGGGGCACTTCTCTTGATATGCCATCTATGCTCTTTTTTAACCATGGACATGGTTTAGTGGAGGACTTGGCAGTGTTATGTTTATGGCTGGACTTAATAATCTAAAGGGTCTTTTCCAACCTAAATGATTTTATGGTCTGTGATTCTGTCGTTGCCCTTCACTGCTGACGTACGTTCAGCTTGTACACCAAAAGGATCTCTAGGTCCTTTCCTGCAGTGCTGCTAATGAGGCAGCTGTCCCCCAGCTTGTGTTTATTCCCTCCTAGGTGCAGTTCCCTGCATTTTTCTTTGCTCAGCTTCACAGATTTCCCTCTTGGTCCATTAGTGGAGTTTTTTGTGGCTCTCCCCAAGTCCTAAAAACATCAGTCCTTTGCATGGCACTATAACAGTGAATGGGAATCACTTACAACCACCAAGGGAAAAGTCTTTGGAGCATAAAGTCCTGGCAGGACTACCCATCCTGGATCCTAGCACACCTCTTTAACAGCTCGTGTCCAAGCCTAGGACTGAGACACTCCTGCTCAGCCAGGGAACCCCTCAGTACCCACTGCTCTCAAAGGCAGCCCCATTAATGCAGGGCAAGCTGTTCACACAGCCTTCATTAGAAAAGGCCCCCCACACCAATTCCCGTAGAAGGAACAGGGTATGTTTCTTCCATCATCATTTCTGGGAATATTAACTCCCCTCATCTGAAGGCACACAAAAAATCAACACAAGCTAGGAAGTACTAAACCAGATGTGCAACAGAAAGAAATGATGGATCTTTTGGGGAACAAGGTGAAGGATGTAGAATTGGCAGGTTTCTTTTATCCCTCTCTGAGAAGAGCATGAAGCTGATGGGTGATTTTTTTAAGGAACATATTGTTAAAAACGTTGGCAATGTATTATCAACCTCTAGGGTCTACTTAATCAATTAAAATGTCTGTCTCTGAAAGAATCAAATTAATATTAGGCACAAAAGCTGAAGAAAAAGCAGGAATCTGGAGAAAAGAATAGGTTTAGCTGATTCATCCCAGTGAGATTCTTGTTTAATTACACTTTGCCCACAATGGAGAACAAATTGTTCCTCAAGTATAAAGTTCATCCAACCCATCCACTGCCAGTGAAGAAATGTACTGATGGTAGGATGTTAAATTCCTACAATATTTAATTGATCCAGTAAGTGATGTGACTGGCTTCTCCCAAGGTCCAGTGTGTGGCCCCACACCAAACAGTGGATGGTTATCTCAGCTGGGATATAATCACCTCCCACACCAAGGGCATTGCAGTTATGCTGCTTGTCTGACAAAATACTTTAACAGCCTCCCTGTTTTGGCCAGCTTTGCTTCCTCATCGTCCTCTGCCCCTTCCCAGAGTATTAAAGAACCCTGTGCAACCTTCCTAGGGGGCTTTTGGTGTGATTGCATTTGGTACCTCACCCTCTGCTAGAATGGTGAGGGGAGGGCTGCTACAACAGCACATGAACTTCACTATTTGTACTTGACACATGTTTCTACTGTGGAACAAAAATAAAAAGAAAAAAAAAAGTTGCTGTTTGCTAGCAGTTCAGCTCAACTTGTGGTTACTGGATTGGATGTCAGGGTCAAAAACTAGATGCGAAAAACACAGATCTGATGCTCTCCGTAGGGAGCCAGTTTCTCATCTGTCCCAAGCTGGCAGAGCTCCACACTGGCAGTCTGGCTCCCAGTGTAAATGGGCTATAAACTTGGTCTTTGCTTTATCTGCGAGGCTTGGGGTATCTTAAATTTGACAATCACTGAATGAAACTTTACTCTGGAGTTTAGAGGCAAATTATTGAACTGACTTGTTAAATTACATTTCATTAGCTGTAGGAACATTACAATTGCAGCCTTTGTTATTTGAGCCTTCAATCCGATTTTGTCAAGACTCTTTCACTGCACAATTTTCTAAAGTAAATTATTCTGAAAGGTTGTGCAAATGGCATAAAGAGCAGCAATAGAGTAATGACTTTCCAAGCCAGGGGTGGTGGGAATTCATTTTTTTAAAACAGCAAAATCAAAATTTTCTAAGGCTTCTCAGATCAACAGTCTTCAATGACTTCATATTCTCAACCCAAAGGTGTAAACCCTGAGGAGCATGGCAGTGTGAGAGCTTTGCACTCCTGTTTGTGAGCAGCCTCAGTGAGCTGTGATTTGATATGCATCACAGCAAAAGAATTGCCAGCTGACAGCAGAAAACAAAGTTTGAATTACTTTTGTAATTCATCAGCAAAGTATTAAGGAAAAGAAAAGAAGAATGACTGATTCAAAGTCTGTAAGGAATTACTAGGTTTAAATTTACCTCTGGAGAGAATGAAATCACATCTGGAGCTCATTAACTTTTTCCACAGAAGCAGAGCATATTCAGTTGTGAAATCCCAAACAGCATGAAATGATAGACGTGTAAAATAAAATTTTAAAAAAACATATTCTCATAAAAGATTTTGAAAATAACAGCTTTAGGCACCATAGAGACCATGGTCCTACAAAAGTTATTAAAAATCTTTAACTTGGTTTATTCACTTCCTAATGTTATTCTGCATATTCTCATATATGATCATTGTTTTCTGCTGCACTTGAGAAGAGAAGGCCCATGACAGTTTTAAGCTGTAGGTACCAAAACTGGCTGATGAACTTCAAGGCCATGCTCAGAGCACAGCCTTGGCTTGGGAAGTTTTCAGGAGTGTTATAAATGACCACTCAATATTATGATTAAAGAAATTTTATTTAAAAAATCAAGTATAAATTTGAAAAAGAGCCATGAAGCAAAAGCAACGCCGAGCCAGGCGATCGGCGTTGGGTGAACTGAGTCTGAAACATTAACGGTCCGAATCCAGCTAGTTCACCACTGCTGTTCTGGTGAGGTGTCTTTTTATACCTTTTTTCTTCTTTGTTAGTTTTATCTTTTCAATACAACAGTGTCGTTTTTTCTTGTCTTCCACTACATCCAATGGGCAGTTCCTGAATTCGGTAGTCGACTTTTGCTGCTCGAATGAGTTTCTGGTGACATATATGATTTGTTGTATATGCACACATGGACTGTACATCCTGGAGCTCTGCCAGCCAAGGAAATCCCACAAGACACTTATCTGTGGAATGTATCTTGCTAAGGCTTATTCATACAGAATTCTCCTTGAATACATAGTTTCTGTAGCCACCTGCTTTCAGTATTTGTGCTTTCTTTGCAGTGCTTGCAATCTCAAAATTCAGCACGAATTATTTTGTCACACACATTACAAGGAGCAAGAAGAAATGCACCCATTGAATTAACATGTGATATTTTGGATCACACCACTTATTACCAAAGATTAAAAAGACTTGCATTAGCTTTTGGGTAGCTTAAGAGAATAATTCAAAGAAACAGGCTCAAGTTTCAAAAGCACTACGCTTAGGGAACCTTATCCAAGAGCTCTTTTCCACCGCAATCATACATGACATCAGAGAAGGTACTGAAGCTCCATCCCTGTGAACACCACTCAGAGAACACACCACACAAAATCCCTTCAGCACCCCAAATCCTTCCTGCTTCAGACTGCTATCATTGCCTTGCCTGGGCACTACTGGAGCACAATGCTGAGGACACAGGGGCTGTGCTCTGTCAAGTATCATGACTGAACACCAGAGGAAGGTTTTGGAGACAGCGGACAAGAGGAATTGGCATCCCACATCAGATGAAGCAATGAAATCAAGGAAAATACAGCACATTTAAGGAAGTTAATGTTTGTGACTTACAGAGACGTCACTGTTTGTACAGTATCCCCGCCACAGCCCGGGCACCTGCTCTGTGCACAGACTCCAGTGCTGCTATGCCTCATTTCAAAGCAGCTGCTGGATAAACAAGACGAAGCATCCACAGCCTGCAGCCCCAAGGACTGCCATGCCCTTACAGGTATTCCATCTGTGGTTCCTGCCACCAGAGAAATGTCTCTGATTCACAGCAGGGAGGCCTCACTGAGCAGCCAAAACACTCCCGTCTGGTCATCAGCACTGAGAGGAGGAAAAGAGTAATTTTAAATAAGCATAGCCTAGAAATCTAACCCAAGCTTCCTGAGCAGGGTTAAATTCTCCAGGAGGCTGGAGAATTATTTCACCTAGCCAAAGTCATCTTTGTTTTCCTGAGTGCTTCCTATCCAACAAAGTGTGTAAAATGTTCTAGTATTTTAAGCGTGATAGCATTTTCCATTGAAAACAAAACCACAGCCCACCCCTTCCTCCCCCCCCAAAAAACCCCAAACCAAACCAAATCTAAACTCAACCTAGTAAAGAGCTCTGCTGTTACTAAAAACAGAGATAACACTACCCTACTCACCAGTGGCCCCCACATTGTGAAAAACTCAAACCACTCTGAATTTTTACACTATAAGGATGAAGGTTATAAGCTCAAGGTGACCCCTTTAGACATTTCATGCCCATTCCTCTTAGTGTGTCTTTTAAAAACACCACGTGTATTGTATAGGGCAAAAAGTCAGTCTAGAAAATCTACATACAAGATGTGAATAAACCAGACCATCATCTAAGTCATTAGAGCATTGTATAGAGGGGGAAAACATTTGCATGTAAGGAAACAAAGCGTCTTTACAAAGTACTTGGAAAGGAACGTGCAGTAACTAGCTGGCCAGCTGCAGATCTCTTTCAAATTTACTGTTCAATACAAGTCTTAATAGTAGGTTTTCAGCAATATTCACATTCCTACATTGTGAATTTGAGACATGCAGAAACTTGAGAAACAAAAATTATTTACCTCTTAAAACAAACTACAGAAAAAGACCTGCTCATAATTCACATTAGTGCATTAATGCTTTTAAAGTACATTCCTCACATCTCACAATTTTGTCTTATACTCTCACTTCCCTTTCCAAAATTCCCAATACCAGGGATGGAGCACGTATCAATATCACAGAAAATACCATTGCAACACGTGTTCTTTGGAGAAAAAGTAAAATTAAGAAAGGCAGCACAAGCCACTCACCAGAGCTGTCACAGGGGTACAGGTTTTGAGGGTCTGCACCAAACCTGCAGGAATGCGAGAGCCTTTCCTGCAGCCAGCTGGCTCTCAAAGGGTGATGGATTACTTACTCAGCCAAATTACAGGAACAACCAATTTCAAGGTGATTTGTTTGATTTTAAATCCTGATTGTGACCCAAAACAATCACCCTTAATATCCTCACGGTACCACTGTAAGAGACTTCATTAGGATTTGTGCTTCCATTAGACAAAAAAACCCAATCAAACCTTCCAGTTATGCCTGTGTAAAGAGCAGCCGCACTTTGCCAGGACATATGCTGAACACAAAATTAAACCAGAGACTCTATCCACCCTGACTGATAAGACAGTTTCACAACAAGCAGGAAGTAGAGAGCAGTCTCCATCTGGGCTGACCCATAGATACTTTTCCTCCATTTGTATGTAATAATATATCCATGTGTACACAGCCAGGGCACAGTATTGGAGAATATGACATTTTTTATTAGTTCTTAATGTTTAACTATCTGTCCATGCAAAGATAACCACAGATCGTATCTCATCAAATGCGTAATGAGCCAAATTATTCTCTACTACTGTAAATCGGTGAAGGTCCATTGATCTCATTACAGGAGAACAATTTACACTTGCAAAGAGGGTGGGGGAATACTTCTAAATGAGGAAAGAGAACAAAACCCTTAATCGTGGGAAACCTAATTCAGGAACGAAATGCACACAGATCGCTGCATTTTTTTTTTTTTTTTTTTTAAATCTGAACAGCTATATTTATACCAAATATTCACACTGAAGAGTTAAATAGTTTTAGAACAACTTACTGAGCTTCAGAGACTTCGAGGACTCTCTGCAGTGTTTGCAGAGTTGAATAAAAGCAACTTCCTTCCCCTGCAAAGCCACCAACGCCTGGGACTCACTTGGCATTCCTAAAGCATTCCTCTCTCCATCCCTTAGCAATGATAGCCAGGGCCACTGACCACCAGCCACTCGATTCACCCTCTCCTCTGCAGCCACCACGGGCAACCCTGCCAAATGCAATGCAGAAACCTGAGCAGCACCTCTGCTAACGTAATTGCCAAATTGCCTGGTGAACTCTGTGCAAGTGTTTTATAAATTTGGGGCAGGGGGAAGGATTCAGGAGGAAATAAGATACCCTGATCTCTCTGCCATGCATTGCCTTATAGAAACTTCTAAAAAAAGGAAAGAAGGAACACTTTAAAAATTAAAATATCAGCAGGCTTTTACTCTATGAACTGGTGTTTGTTTACATGTCCTCTAGGCATGTCTTGCTACAATGTAGGCTAAGTAGGAAAACACATTTAAACATGGACTTATAGAAAATACTTGTAAGTGAACAAATTGATACATCAGAAAATTTCCTAATTTTGCATTGTTTATTAATAATTTACAAGTATATTAATCTAAAGGTATCATTTGTTAAATAACATAATGAAGAACTATTCCTATTAAAGCTGATTATTTAGTATACACAGATTTAGTCTTACATGGAAACTTCCAAACCATCTCAATAGAAGTTACTTAATTCTAGTACACAGCATGAAAGTTAAAAGGAAAAAAAAACCCAAAACCAAAATGGCTTCAACAGGCATAATGCAGTTTATTTGGCAAAAGTAACATCTCACACATAATATTTAGAAAAAAAAAAGCTTGTACAGCTACTTTTGATTCCAGATTCAGCTCAGAAAAAGGCTGAGAAGATGCTGAAGAAGATAATTAACTAGGGGGAACTTCTTCCAATGGTCCTCCCAGACAGTTGTCATTAAGACAGACAATTCTTCTCTGCTGGGGAAGAGGCCACAGACATCACCCCAGATCCTATGGATCTCTGAGGATGGGATACTGGGAACACCAACAGTAAATTTTGGGGGACTTTTTGGTTGTTGGGTTTTAAGTTTTGTTTTTAATGATGTGTGTTGCTATAGTGTTTTTCCATCGACCGCTGCTGCTCTGACCAATGGGTTGTGTTGAACTGCTCACCTTCTGAGGGACTCACAAAAAGAGACAGGGTGTCTCTTAGCTCCACACCAAGTATAACCTACCACAAAGGGAGAGAAACTTACCTCTCACAAAGCTCTAGCAAAAATAAATAATAATGCTCAAATAATAGTAATCATCATCACTGGACTCAAAGAACCCCATCCCAGATGGGGAAAGCATATGGAAGAAGCTGCAAAGTCTCTGAAAAGAAAAGATCTCTCTCTGCCTCATAAAAGAAAGGATAATAGATCTCTCAGTATAAAAGCCCAGTCTCCTGCTGTTGGAAGTAAGGATGTTTGGATTAGATTAATAACTGCAAAATGCTTTTCTCCCCTTTACAAGAGCCTGTTAATGGTGTATTACTTTCATTATCAGGAGGAGGTATGTCACTGTAGGAAGGAACAGCAGTTGCATCCCTCCCAAATGCTGCTTCAAGGCAGAGATTGCAGCTGAGGCACAAGACTGGAGCCAGAGCTGGTTCCTGGGACACAGCAGGGCACGCAGGAGAAGCCCATGGATGCCCAGCAAGCCCGTAATTAGCAGTCACTGCTTTTCTCTTAGTGTCACCACAAAAGGACCTTTACGAAAGATGAACCCTCACAAGAGCCATTCATTAATTTGAGGTACTGGTCTGAAAACTTGACAGCTAATAAAAGTCGTTTTCTGGCTATATTTTGAACAGGAGCCAGGTGAAAAGGAGAACCTAGAGAAAGACAGCAGGCAAGAGAAAGTGTTGAACAGGTGAAAAGAAGACTAAAACATAGAAGATAAGAGGGCTACTCTGTATTTCATAAACTGTCAATCTGGAAGAAATGTCCAAGTGAAAGCTGAAGTACTGCAGAGAGAGGGAGAAAAGGAACGGGACCATGGACATGAGATGGGGATGGCAGGAAGGAGTTGAGAGAAGAATACTCTCCTGCTGGACTGGCAGAGCTCCAAGCTAAAACCATGATTCCAGAGGAGAAAATTAATTTATCCTGAAGAGTCAAAGTGTTTGTGCACTATCTGCCACACACATTCTGCAGCACTTTAGCATTATTCTGCTCAGTGGTGACAACAGAACCTGGGCTGTCTCCAGGCTGCCATTTAACCATGGTTAGAAGGCAAATCTCCAGAAGGTAACTAGCACAGGAGCAAGCAACAGCACATCATGGGGAAGGGCAAGTGGCGGATGTTTTCACCAGCAGTTGTGATATATTTATCCAATACACAGTAGATCTTTATGTTGCTGGCCAAAACACAATTCCTACTTCAAAACATAGTACCCTATGATGGATGAAAGAAGCTTTTATCTAATATGCTTTATGTACAAAATGAAAATAAAAATAGTTAAGCTACTGGAATTCAGTGTATTCACATTCAAAAGTTCAGAGGATTTGAAATAACTAAAAAAAATATTTACAGAATAAATGCAATGAGCCAGAAAACTACTGATTCATTTGTGCCTGACATAAGAACAACTCTAACTGCATTAAAATGAAATAATTAAAATTGCTTCTAGTAAATATGAACATTTGGAAAGTACACATCAGTAGCTAAAATGTTAACTTTATTGCAATGATTTTCTTCTCCCCATGATACACGGTGTACATATCTAAGGTTGGCATCAGACATTAATTACGGGCAGGGAACATTTTGTAGAGGTTAAAAAGCAAAAGCTGTCTTTGGTGACCACTCTAGGTAGCAACAGCAAGCCAAATGGCTCCACTTCTGGGACACTTCCAAATCAGTTCTCAGCCTATAACCCTAAGAAAATGCAAGGCTTTTAAAGGGAAGCTCATTTTTCAAAACTTTAATGCAGTTCAAAAGATTTGTCCCGGTAAGGGATCCAAACAGAAACAATCATTCCAATACTGCTCCTGGGATCCTGGGCCCTGTGTTTCCATTCTAATCCCAGTCAGAAAGTTCCAGTGGGTCTGCAGCCCTCTGCTTCAGCTTTAGGAGAGCTGCAAAAACCAGAGCAGGAGGGAAATGAAAAGAGCTGGTAAATGCGAACGTAGCATTTAAATTAGGAAAAGTGGGATACAAGGGAAGAATGGGAAACCATCCAGCCACTTGTGAGTCTGTGCAAAGAGAGTCACCAGCCTCGGCAGCACAGCACCCCATGCAGCTGCCCAGGGCCAGCAAAGGGGTGGTACCACGGGATGAAGTCGGCAGTGAGGTGGGATCCAAGTGGCACAGGGCTGAGACGATGGGCAGAGCCCTGCCAGAGCCAGGAGAGCTTCAAGAGGGGCACCTGGGCTTCCTGCAGCATGACAGGAGGGCATGGAAGGACAGCAAGAGCTGGGCACACTGGGGAAGCACCAAGAACAACAGCAAGTTGGAGGTCAGGAGCATTTAATCATGAAACAAGGGGAAGATCCAAAGGAGACATCTGTATGCAGTGGGGAGGGAAAAGTGTGTCTGAGTGTTGTAACAAAACAACAGGTCAGGCAAAACCAGAGCAGAACTTCATGGGGAAACCCCATCAAGGAGCTACAGGTGCACTTCAGGAAGAGAGACTGCATTTGTCAATAAAAGAGTTCTCAATTTCAGTCTCATTATTTCCTTTTTCTAATAGTAGAATAGGTGGTTTAAATTTTTTCTTTTCTATTTCAAGCAGTAAGAATTTATTAGAAGCAATATTTTTCCAAGACGGCTTGGGATATAATCAGAGAATCATAGAATGGTTTGAGTTGGAAGGGATCTTAAAGATCATGCAGTTCCAACCGCCCCTGCCATGGGCAGGGACACCTTCCACTAGACCAGGTTGCTCAAAACTTTATCCATCCTGGCCTTGAACACTTCCAGGGATGGGACATCCACAGCTTCTCTGGGCAACTTGTTCCAGTGCCTCAACATTTCCACAGTAAAGAATTTCTTCCTAATAACCCAGCAATTATAAGTTCACTTAAACTCAAGCATGTAAGAGGGCCTTTTGACGTTGAGACCACTCACATACCCTGTCTTAAGCAAATTCGGAGTATGTGCATGAACACTGCCTAATTTAATTCCATGCTGGCCACTGCACCTTCTGCTTTACCTTCAGACTGCAAACCCTCGTAATGCACACACCCTTCTCTCACCTACCTTCTTGCCATCAGGCTTCAAGCAACAGGGTTTTTTCCATTTTTCTTATTTTCAGCTTTAAATTTTGCAGCAAGCCATTTTAATAATATACAGAGTAGTACCAGTGTAACATCAGCAACACTAAATGTTATATGCAAAGCCGTCAAATTCCTACTACAACATATGTATGAAGTTATCAAACAGGCGATCTGAGAGGTAGTGCAGCCACAGATTTTCCAAGGAATATTTCCTTTGTAAAAAAGTTAAAGGACTATTTTCTCTCAACAATAAAATGACAGATATTAGGACTCAATACAGGTCAAGAAGAAATGAAGTGATTCCCTCACAAAAGAAGCCTTTTTTTAGATCACTATCAGAAGATCTAAACCAATGAAAGTTTTCTTATGCTTCCCTCCCCCCCCCACCTTCATCTAGAAAAAAGAAATAGCAGTGTATTTCATTATGGGTGTCAAAATTCTCATTTCCAAATATCCCAGAAGTGATGGTTTATTTTCTGTTAAAAAATAAACACATTGAAATACAGCAGGTAAAATAAGCCCAACCAGGAAAGTTACCAGTCCTGCGCAGTCTAGTATTGATTGGCTCCTGGGAGCTCTATAAATACACTTTGGTGACAATACCACCTGAAATATCTCACTTGGTGGCATCATCATTTATCAATACTGCATTTTTCCTGCTCTGATTGAGCTATTTTGATGTAATGACAAAATTGTTCTTGAAATATTCAAAACTCTGATTATTGTACTTTTCAGAGAAGCATACTTTTTTGTTATTATTATTTCTCCTGGTACTGATAACATTTACATTCTCCTTAGAAGAAAAAGATTTGTCTTCATCACTTCTCTTTGTGTTTTGCTTTATTTTATCTTTTTCAACATTCAGCACAGCAAGGAAGAAATATTTGCATGCTAATGAAAAATCAAAGCAAGAAAGCAATTAAATCAAACAAAAAGTAAAATCATCTCTGGAATTAATAAAAATCTTCTTCTCCTCTTAGAACATTAATTCAACACTTTCTTTTACACACCAGTTGACTGGTTGTCTACTCTTCCCTTAACCAAAATGATCAAGAGAAACAAACTTTCATGAATTCAACATTGTATTTTGTATTTAAAAAAAAAAAATTTTTTTTTTTTTGTTATGCAAGGATAGATATGTTTTAATTTAATATTAAATTTATATCACATTCCAGTTTTCCTAGGATCAAAAACTTTTAGGTATGGGTTGCACCCTTATAGCTTCAGAGCAGAGCAGAAATTTGAGAAGAAGGATAAAACCATTACAAATGCTATTGCATATTCCAGTTCAGTCTAGTTTTATATTGCTATTTACACAGCAATCAGCTCCCAAATAACTCCGATTAACCTCGTGCCTACTTTTGTAAGGAGAATAGCTGCAAACACGCTTGGGCTTCGAGCATAGGGGACTTAGTGCAAGGGCAGGCAGTCTGGCATAGCAAACTAATAAAACCTGGATTAGGTGTAACCTGCAAACTGCACCGCAGGCAGAGCAGCAACTTTTGGCCATTGCATTACAAAGTATCATTTCAGAAGGCACTCTGCTCCGGTTTTATAACAAAATAAACCTGGAATTATTTCAGTCGTGTGTATTTGGCTTTAATAATGCTATTTAAGATTATATATTGAGTTGTGTAACTTCCGTCTTCAGACCAGGCAATTTCATTACTTTCTCCTATAAAAAGTGGCTTTAATAACTAAGCTTTTAAACTGTTTTCCCCATAATAAATAAATGACGTTAAAAGGCACTTGTCAGCACTGAAGAGCTGGATCCAGTCCCACAGTTGACATTAAGGACATAGATTAGATCAAGCCAACAAAACACTTAAAGCAAAGGTTTTCCCTATTAGCTGCAGCAATTTTTAAACTGAGATACAGTAATACAAATTTAATGCCAGGTGAATGAGGTCAGACAAAGAAGAAATGACGTCAGCAATAACAGGCAAATTTGTACCAATTTCATGTCTACAAATTAGAGCAAGCTTTCCCTCAGAAACCATTTATGTCTTTATCAGCAAAGAAGAAACGAAAAGCAATCACAACATCAAACTTGTGAGAACAGAGCTACAATACAATGATGTTTGCTATTATTTCTTATGAAGGAATTATGAAGGAGGATGATAGCATCTCTTCCCCAACTAAAATGAAAATTTAATGATAAAAGCAATGGTTTAGGTCATGAAACCAATCCTCTCAATCTCAGGACAGTAAAGTTGCCTTCCCTGTTTCTCTTCCTCCAGTTTAAATGAACATGCTTTTAGCAGCACATGTCTGGTTCATAAATTTCTGATGTCACATGCTACCATGGCACAGACCCAAGAGGTTGTGCAGCTACCAAAGACATCAATCCCCAGCAGAGCAAGAAAGGAGTTCAAGTCACGTAACCAAAACCAGTGCAAAACCGCAGATGCTAGCTGGGTCCAGCTCCCAGGCCAGCAGGCTCAAGTTTGTGTGGGAAAAAGGGACAAAAGTGTGAGAGAGGTGACCACACATCTACTGTGACACAGGTGCTATGCTCACCATGCTGAGGAACATTAACAGCCAGGACCTGATCACACGACAGTCTGAAAAGCTGACTGCAGAATGGTTTATCTTGGAAATGACCTCCAAGACCACAGAGTCCAGCTGTTAACCTACTGCTGCCAAATCCACTGCTAAACCCCATCCCTAAGTGCCACATCCACACACCTTAAAAATACCTCCGCTCTAAATTAAGGATCTTAGCACTCTTAATCTAGTTAATTAGTGTATTAGTGTACTCTCTCTCCCAAAATACACTACCCGACACATCAATTAGCTCATGCCAACTGTACTTACTTCCACAGTGCACTGCATATTTGCAAACTCGACCTTAAAAGAGAACAGGTAGATAATAAAGTAGTTTATATCTTAATTTTACCTGGAGATACCAAGTCTAAAATAGTTGAGTCTTCCAGGCAGTCAAATGCTTTCTCCTCCCTCTCCCAACCCTTTTATTTATAGGTTTCTTTTTCTTTCAGGTTAAACAGGTTAGGAATAATTACATCATCTTCATGACCTGCACTACTTCAAGAATTATTTCTGCTCTTTTCCACTCCATCTCTATTTTAGCACTTTACTTCTGTAATAGTGCAACAGAAATGATCAGAAAGCTCCAAACCCAATTGTAATGTACCAGAACCACCTTTCCAACCCCATGTTCTCAAGACTTTGCTTTCCTTTTCAATTCCTGTCACAAACTCTGCAACAGCTCTCCCAAGTACAGCAAAGCATTTCTCTTCTAGATTACCCTCAATTTTGCCACATTGCAGTGTAGAGGGACTATCTGGCATTTGCTTTGTTCCTTTAGTCTCTTCTATGCTCAGCAGAGGGACCTGGTGGATGCAGAAACACACAGTACTTACAAGCTTCCCCTGGTGCCACCACCACATTGCCTGCTGCTCAGCATCATGGCTAAATCCAGCCTTTCTGAGGTTTTCCCCTCCTCCATAGAACTTTACCATATACTGTCTCGGACCCAGCCAGGAAGTATTGATGCAGTTGTGCCATGAGGCCATGTTGGAGGGCAAGGACAACTATTCTGGGACCTTTTCTCTCCTGTCAGCAGCAAACCATCTCCCTTGGCCATGAGACACCACCACTGTAATCCCAGCAGTGTTGGACATGACAAGCATAGGTTCACAGCTCACCTCTCACAGATTCAAAGCAACAGTTTGAGTGAAGTGTCCCATCCTGTTACCTGGTGGGTGACAACAAAAGCCACCTGTAGGACCTTCATGGCCAGTTTTAGCCTTAGCTCAAAATGAGGTGTTGGTTAGCATGCAAAGGGCATCTGCGTGTGGTGCAGCGTTTGAGTTGATGACTGGCTTAAAAAAACAAGAAATACTGCCTTGCCCTTTTGGTCTGCAATTTTACAAATACATTTTAATGGTACAGCAGTAGTTTAGATTTGGCCCAAATTTCATTACGTTTAAAATGACAAAATGATTTAAGGGAAGCAGAGATATTTCCAACTTTTGTTTAGAAATTGAAGTGCAACCACAGCTCCAAATAGGTAACTAATAAACACAAAACACACAAAATATGTAGTGATCTAGTGGATCACCATAAGACCCAGAAGCCTCAAGTGACACAAACATGTTTGCTTTCATTGTCCACTCTAGAAGTGTGAAATTAAGTAACATGGAAAAGGAAACTGGGTTTAGCAATGTGGTATTTTAAATTTTAAAAAAATTCAACAGATAAAGAAATGTTGGTTTTGGTTTTTGTTTTCCTACCAGAAGACAGCATTTAATAGTAAAAGAAATCCAGGTGTCTATTCCAATGCCATCATCCCTTGTGGGGTTGAGAGACCGAGTTTATGCCTATACAAGAAGTTTAGAGGTTGCCAAGTACACCAGTGTCTCAAAAGCTAGGAAAAAAAAAAGGCAACAAAAGCAACAACAACAACAAATTATGAGCTGTCAAGAAGTGTGTGTATGTATACACACTTAAGCCCCCCCACACAACTGCTGGCTGCCTTCCTCAGCCAAGCGAAACCAGCACAGCCCAACACTGGGAGGCTCCAGGGCTTGGCAGCGGTGCCCCATGCTCAGGGGGGTTTCACCACCCATATCCCACTTCCATGGCTGTCCTCTTCAGCCACCCCTCCTGATCCTTTCCCCAACACTGCAGACACATGGGCAAGCCTAGCACCCCACCACAACAGCTCCCCATTTTCACATGGCCAAGGTATCATCTCACCCCTCCCTCCTGGCACCAGATGTTCGCCATTAACTTTGTCCGCATCCACCTCACAAGCGTCAGCTGGAAAGCCCAGACCCCAAATATTTCACAGATGAAACAACAACAGGCTCTTTGCCAATGACTCAGGCCTGGATCCCAGCCCCTCCTCCACACTTCTCAGGCAACTGGTGGAAAATAAGCCAAGAGCTATGTGGGGATTCGCGTGGGGGATCTCCTCCACCTTGCAAGGGCAGGCAGTGCTGCAGCCCTCAGTGTAAGCAGTGTGAGGGCAACACTCACAACCCCACTGTGCCTTTGAGTAATGGAAAAAGTCTGCAACACCCTCATGCAGGCAGGGAGGGAGGGGCTGGTGGCTCAGGCGTGCAGTCACACTCAGCCCAGCCATGATGCCCACATGCCTCTTTCCTCATCAGTCTCAAAGTGCTGCAAAGTGCCAGACTGCTCAGGGTGAAAGCCTGTTTAAGTGGCCTCAAATGTCCCTTTAAGGAGAAGGAAAAATCACAACCAGACAAAACCCCACTGTACTAATGACTAAACAGTCCTCAGACAGCCTAGGTTTGCTGTTGTGCCCTCTTGACTAAGTACTCTGAGTTCCTGCTTCTTCAGTACAGAGGTAGAAGGTAAATGTGTATTCAGTCTTAAGTATTTAAAAACTTTCTCAAGCTGTTCCAGTTTCGGAAAAAATATAATTCTTATTGGCGCTTCTTGTCTCTGTTTCACAGCACTTATCAGGGCACTGGAGACACGATAGATTAACTATCAAATACTTTTGTATTCTAGTTAAAAATAGTTCAGGAAGTGATATCCCTTTTAATGAAAAAAATAATTAAGTAGCATTTGACAGAGGGTTAAATATTACAAAAACTGAAATATTGAGAAAACAATAAAAATAAAGGCTGGAATCTAACATGCTTCTTTAGAGAAGCATTACATATTGGATGATATTCTGTTGACTGGATATTAAAACCCAATACACATTTCAAAATTCATTACTTCTTAAAAGAACCCCACAATTAGTTTTCTAATTTTGATTTTATAGAAGAACAGGCTGGTTTCCAACATGCCACATCAAACACTCTGAGAGTATATATAGGAACTAACCACAAAATATTCCAGGATCACATCATTGCCATGCTGGTTTAATTTCTTTTTATCCATGTGCTATTTCATAAAAGAATTATTTCAGCTTTATGTGCACGTGTAAAACAGATGCAGTGCTTCAGGTTGCCATTCCCATACTGACTGTACTGGAAAAAGTCTCAATCTAGATAATCATCAGAGAAAGAAATGCCTATCACAATTCCTCCTCTGTGTCCTTTACCCACACTGCAAGGGCGTTTAAGAAAAGGAACTGGAGTCTAATCTTTAAATTAAACACTAGATGGAGCCCACTTCCCAAGACTGAAAAATGAAAGCTCTCCTTGCAGCAAACTCTTACAGCCTATTGCAATACCTGGTCATGTGTAAACATGACAGGACTCAAACAGCTGCAATGACTGTCCTTAATGCAAAAAGATATACTGTCCAGCAATTATATCTCTGCATAAAGGGACAGTCTTTAATACTAGGCAACTGCAAAGGTATTTTTATTCCTCTACAGATACATTAGTTTGGTGTGAAGTACCCACAATACTTGAAATAAATTAGGCACACGCGGATTTTCGTAATACCATATGACGAACATAATGCTGGGTTGAGAGAACTATGGCCAGGTCTGACATCTCTTTAGTTTGACAATAAACTGTACTGATTCCAGCTGTATGAAAATTTTGCACATACAAATTAAAATTAAATAGGAAGAATCCTTTTTCAGTTGGTTCAAATCAGCTCTAGCAAGAAGGCTCATTTGTGACGTTTGACGAAATGCCGCCTCTCTCAAATGAAACATACCACACATTCAGCTAGAGATAAGTGAGCTTTGGTATTAAAAATAGGAACGCAACAACACCAAACCTCAGTACAACTATTCTGGTGAGAAAGGAAAAGAAAAAAAAGAGCCAAGTTGCCAAGATCCACAGTGAGCAGCCTCACAGATACTGGATAAATCCATTTATCTCAGGCTCCACCACAAACAAGAGCCAGCTCTGCAGTATTTTCGCCCCACTCTGGACTGGCCTCACAATGCAAAGGGCAGGAAGAAATTGCAGGCAGACAACCCTTGGCCCTTCCTTAGCTTGTTGAAGGACATACTCGCAGGAACAGCTGGAAGCCGAGCACACCATAAAGTTGTGCAAAGCCTCAGACCCGATCCCCAGCAATGCAATTCTGCTGACAGCCAAGCTATCACTGACTGCTTTAACCTTTGCTCAGTCCAAGCCACTGCCTTCACCTCACTCTTTTTCTAACAAACCTATGGTAACAGCTTCATCACGGTTAAGATAAGCACAAAGGCAGTTATCTTTACCACTGAAAACTACCTTTTGCTCACAAACAGTGATCCATCCTGTTCAAACAAAATTAACCACAGTAATCCAGCTTACCTCAGGGCATTTTATGAACCGGCTGGGAGGAGAGACAAGGGGAAGTTATTACCTACCACCAACATAGATTCTAATGGCTATTTCCAGAAGGGAAAATACAGTATCTGTGATGATCAGTAGAAGTTTTCTTTTCCCCTAAAGGGCCCTTATTCACTCCTTATTTCCATGAAAGGCCTACATAGCACATTTTCTTGGTGCCACATCCTTGTGGATGAAAGCTGGTCTTTGGGGTCTTGCGGATTACTGCTGGGATGCCCTAAAACCAAGCAAAGCTCTTCAAACATGAGACTTGCTGCTAGGAGACTGTGGCTTGTGCTCACCATCACGCTGACAAGTGACCGCTCGACCCCACAAAGAGCACGCACAGGACGATGATCACATCTGTTTGTCAGAGCTGGGGCTTGTGAGCAAACATATTGCAGCCATAAAAGCAATGGGCTTTGCAGCTGCAGCAAGCACACAGCCAGCTCAAACATTAATACTTAAGTCTGTGAATATCCTGGTTCAGTCCTATTGCATTATGTTTGCCTTCCAGCATATCCAAACTGGACACGTATCCACTCCCAGTTGGGAAGATTGATTCGTGTCTTGGTTTTGCTGATTTTTTTTTTTTAACAGTGGGTAAGCACCTAATAGCAAGCACCTAACATTTCCTTTACAAGTAAATCTGAAAATAATTAGCAATTGTTTGACACCTGACCTAAAACCACCTGGGAGAACACACCCATGTACTTCCACAAGCTTCTGGTTCAATAAAACAGGGACTTAATTAGCAGGAAGAGTATCTCACCAGCCACACGAATTAAGTGTCAGCAAAAGGAGGAGACAATCGAAATACCAGACACAGTTGTAGGTTTGACTAAATAGTAATGTTTAACTACTTCCTTATCACAATCTGCCTGTTCAACTATAATTTAGGAACCTTTGCCACTGTAATTTTCCCTGCTTCATTTTCTTTACGGCTATGCTTTTATGTGTCAGACTAAATACTTGTTCATCAGCACTATTATCCACGCAACAGCTGAAAATAACCAGCTATGTGAAAAAAAAAAAAAACCAGAGAAGAACAAATACAAAGGCTTTGCATATGTATAAAAGAAGTTAAAAGAAAAGGCAAATTACCCAGTGTAGTATCTGATGCTGGAGGGAAAGTGGACACAAAGCCACTACAGTTACACAAATGTAACTCTGAAAACAGGCAGTGCACAGACACATGGAGCAGCGTGGTTACAAACAAGGTAAAGTTTAGCCTAAAATATAAAGCTTCCAGTTTCTCACAGCAATAATCCTGATGGCTTTCAGCCTCAGAACACAGAAGGGACAGAACTCCAGCCTTGCTGGGAGCTCACCCACTGACCACATGCCATCGCAGCTGGGGCATGACTGGCAAGAATGACAGTTCACGAAGTATGTGGGTGGAAGCAGATGGAATAGTGATTTAAAAAGTGCAAAAATAAGCAAAAACTTTTTAAATCCCATTTGGAGTTACTAACTGTTGCTTTCCATATTCACCTGCACTGCCTCCAAACACAAAGGAGGAAAGTCAGTTTGTAAGTTAAACTAATGCCCTTCCAGGAGAAACAAAAATCAAGCAGATAACCAAAACCATAAATACAACAGAAGAACTGAGATTGGGTTAAACACTTAAATTCGTTCACTTGCACATTCACAAGGCATATCCCACTAATAGTGCATTTTGTACATTTTCTGTTTGCCAGACTAACTCCAGTGCTGCAGCTTATCTTCCTGAAAACACAGAGGAAAACATGCTTGGAGGGTTGTGTAAACCATTAGCAGTGCTTTGGTCCTCCAGAGGTGCTGCAGTCATCTCTGACACATCCACACTCCTCTTTACAGGTTCACCTATTTCATCCTGCAAGGTTGTGTCAGTACCTTGACTGCTTCTCTCTTCTCCCCCTCTACAGAAACACTGTTCAGCTTCACAGCCACCAATGAGCACTTACATCACTTCGGGGAGCTGGCTCATGTTCAGCCTGATCAACCCACAGATTTTCATACGCCTCCTATTTGCACTCCCACACAATTTTTGAAGGACTGCAAATAGCCATATATCAATCTCTAAAAAAAAAAACCCAAACCCCAAAACCCGCTAAACAGAAAGTCACTGAAAGACTGGAAGTCTTCTGCATGAAGAATTTACTTCTCCTGAAGTCTCCTCACACAAGGTAAGTGGTGTGTTAACCAATGTAAACAAAAGTCAGCTGATTATTTCCAAAATTTTAGAGACTAGTTATACAGCCACCATTGGCATAAAACAAACAGCATACAGCTTCTTCAGAAGCAGCAAGTGTCAGGTTTTAATTGCTTTGCTCAATTAAAAACCAAAAGCAACGAGTGTTCACAGATAGCCCCAGACAGCACTCCAGAATGAGCCTGGCCAGATGCTACACCCCTTTTCCTCTTACTGCAGCCACCACCAGCTTGCCGTTATCACAACACTCTCCATGACCATGCCACTTAACACTTCCAGTTTTACTCTTTTTCCCAGCATAAAGACCCCTCTAAATTCAAGTGTTTTTTAATGGATCACAAGATAATTCAGGCTAGGAGGGACCTCAAGAGGTCTCTGGTCCAGTCTTCTGCTCCAAGTAGCCAGCAGTGAGATGCAGCTCAGGGCTTTGTTCAGTCAGGTCCTGAAATTTCCCAAGGATGGAGACTGCACAGCCTCCCCAAGCAACCTGTGACCCCATCCAGCTGTCTGTCCTCAGAGTGAAAACATTTCCCCCTTATAATCAGTGTTAACTTCTCTCATTTCAACTGGTATCCACTGTCTCTCGGCCTTCTACCACTGAGAAGATGGTTGGAATGATGTCACTCTTTTAGTGAAAAGAAATCACTCCTTATACTTTCAGCTCTGCTATTTATCTGTTTATGCAAAGTACACTTTGCTCTGTGATTTAGATTGCTGTTTCAGATTTTAACTTTGCTAACAGCATTTGCCAAAAATTCAAATATAACCAAATCAGAGTGAAAGTGAAAAACAAATCTAAGAATAAAACTTGGGTGGAAATGCTCACCCATGTGATCACATCAAACTTTCCCTGATGTGCCATGGTGATGGCAGCACTTCAGCACTCATTACTGCATTTCCAGATATCGAAGAAGCATCTCTTTATATAGGTGCAACATGAGAGCCAATTATTCATGCAGATTACAAAACAGGCCAAAAAAGCAAGATACATGCTGGAACAAAGCTATGAGGAATGCACTCTGTCAGTTTTCAGACTCAAAGAGTTTTGAGCAGTGTGTCCATCACAGTAAACATGCATTGCTTCCTGGGCCCAGAAGCTATTGCTCTCTCAGGCTCCTTAGCACATCAAAGGACAGCAATCCAAAGCAGCAGTCGCCTTACAGACCTTGCTGCTACTCAGGCACCAAATTACCGTGCACCAGTCATGCAGAAGGCTTCTTAACTGCTCTCCTAAGCCAAGCAGCTGAGGAATAAAAGACATAACCGGAACTAAGAGAGGAGGTAAATGCAGCAGTGCAACAAATGTTCATCCTGCCTGAAAGGTCATATGATATGTGATTAATGCCATTATCCTCCAGGACTCTGGAAACTGCCCTGAGACAACAGCTTTCCGGCATAAGCTATGGATCAATAAAAAGGATTAAGCAACAATACTTCAGAAATGCTCAAAAGTAAAATATCAGGTTTTATCTCAAATTTTCTCTAAATCTGTCCCTGATAAGAAACTCTTAAGTTTAAGGTCCACCTCTTGGTCTCGGGCTCTCTGCACCAGTGCAAGTATGCAGGGGACACAGACTCTGCACACTCAAGAGACTGAAAAAGAAGGAGGAGAGGGAAAGAGAGCCAATGCCAACCTTCCCCCCTCCCCCCGAAGGGGTGTGTACAGCTAAAGCCACAATCTGTCAGCAAGTAGCCAGCGCCAGCCCTACCCTCACTCCCACGCCTTACCCAGGATAGGGCCATCGCCACACCAGGAACACTCACATCATTCTGGGACAGGACAGGCAGCCAACCCCACTCTCAAATCACATTTGTCTTGTCCCTAAAAACTTAAGGCTGTGAATAAATGACGTTGTCACCACACAAGTGAGAGGTGAAGCAAGTTGTTTTCCCTAATTAAACCTATTAGTAGTAACGAGTCACTCCTGCTAGGTCTAAATAGCTCAGAGATAAATCCCAGGCTGCTAAGCTGCCAACCACCGCCCATCAGTGCTCAGAGGCAGCTTTTTTACTCCTACAGACAACACTGGGTAAATACTACCACCTCCAACCATGCTCCTGGAGCAGATCTCCAGGTTGCTATATTCAAAGCAAATGTTTTCCCCACAGCTGTCCAGTCACCTTTATTGACAATAAAGCCCAAAGTGCAAAAACCTCCTCCTCAGGAAGCAGCAGCTGATACCCCCAGATGAACATTCTGCAGGTCAGGTGTCCGCACACAAGGAAAGAGCATGACCCTGATAGAGCTCTTTTTTTTTTTTGTTTTATTTTTAAAAAAAGAAACCTCACCAGAGACTACTTGGGATGGAAGACTTTTTCACAGAAAATTCTTCTACAGTATTTAATGCAAACACACCATCAACATATCATCTCTTAAAAGTTCACACCACAGGCAACACCGGTATTAGGAGCAGTAAGGAGAACGACACACTGCTTTTCTAAAAAGCTATCCAATGAATTAATCATCTTCTGTCTGAACTATTTGCAGAAACAACTGAATAAGCCAGAAAAGAAAAATTAAAATGTTCTAAGCTGTTGCTTCACAGTATGTCTTACAGAAAAGTAATTTAAAAATTATTACAAAGGCAATAACACTCAATCTCATAACATGACACTATTTCAAATTAATCCAGTACATGTTAATTCCTTCACCTTTGCCAGTGATAAAACAGAATAAGAAAAAAAAGAAAACACTCCATCAAAAATAAGTTGAAATTCATCAAGCACAACTTCCAATACATAACATAATATTCTCCCTCTTTCTCCCAAGCGAGCAGAAGTAAGTGAAACTCATTTTTCAGACTCACCAAAATTATCCATATTCCAGGAGGCAGCCATTCATCCAGTTTGTGAAGTCCATGGTTTCAGCACAGTCATAGCCATCAGCAGGAAAATGAAGGGAAAAAGAAGAAAAAAAACAAACCTCTTGAGATTCAATGAACAACACAACACTACTGCTTTCTGTTAAGTCTTCATTACAAAACACTTTCAGGTCACTCATTAAATGGACTGAACATAAACAATCCCCCACCCTCCAATTTACTCTAA
This sequence comes from Oriolus oriolus, assembly GCA_013400235.1. Taxonomy (NCBI): domain Eukaryota; kingdom Metazoa; phylum Chordata; class Aves; order Passeriformes; family Corvidae; genus Oriolus; species Oriolus oriolus. The sequence goes on from VXBT01006100.1 coordinate 587,741, forward strand.
AAAGAAATAAAAAACCCCACAATATCAATGTTAATAAAAGAATAATAATTGTAGTCTAATAAAGATCAGCCAAGGCTGACTTCATAAGGAACATTTTGTGACGGGGGAAAATTTATTTTTAAGAAAAAAACAAACCTTCTACTCTACCTCCCCCATCAGGCAGTAACAGGTGTGCAATATCACATATAGGAAAAGGTATATTCTTTTCTCTTATACTGCTGACATTTTGAAATCCTTAATGAGGAGATGTAACATTTGGCAAGGAAGTAAGGCAAAGCCACCACAGCGACTGCTCAGCTTCAGAATCCTCAGTCAAGGATGGGGGATTGGTAATTTATTCTTTGCAATTAAGGGGGCCTGCAGCCTACCCCACAGCTGAGTATCTATGCACTGTTACACATCTGCAAATCGTCAAGAACACCCAAGCTGAAATAACTTTTTTTTCCAATTTGGACTTTGAACAGTGTCTGAGTGACCAAACCCAGTGTGTGTCACTTCTCTCCTACTAATAAAAACCCAAGAAAGAATTTTACAGCTTTCCCAGGCTCAGCACTGATTTCTTTTGGCAACTGTTCCAAAACAGTCGACCAATTTAGCGTTTGGGGTTTTTTCTTTTCTGCTTGGTTGGGGTTTTTTTTCATTATTATTCCTTTGGAGAGGAAATGTTTCAAAGAGATCGGTACAAAATGCCAATTGCTGTGGGTTAACCTAAACAAACTGCATGTGTGTATGTAAGGGCAGACAAAGGCATGCTCTTCTTTTGACTAGAGAAATCAATTGCATGTGCAAGTTCAGGAAGCGCACAAGGTCCTGAGCACAGACAAGCAGGCGAGGAGAGTGCTGAGGCCTGTGGTGGAAGGAAAGGAGGCAGTGAAGGAAATGCTGTCATCATCTCCCAGCAGCTCTGTGACCATCAGATTGATCACCAGGCCAAGGCTGACAAGATGCCAAAAAGCCAGAGGCCATTGAGAAGTCTCTTCCAACAGATTGGGATATATCTTCTCAGTTCACGTGTTTCAACCATCCAAATTCTCCAAACCAACTGTTCTCAGGAACAGTCATCCTCACAACTCAGTGCTCTTCTGCTGGGTTGCAGCAAAGGGGCCTGAGGCCAGAGCAGCATTTTCACCTCCAGAAATCTCAAGGCAACTCAGGAGGGCAGTGAGCCACCAGCACAGTCCCTGATGTGGTTTCTACGTGATCCCTGCAGAAATCATGCCATATGAAGGCAAATTTATCTGTAAGTGTCAAAAAAGAAAACTAAACTGGCACAAGCAACTAATTTGCAGCTCCCCCCCTACCCGATGGATAATGGCTGATGAGTTACCTCCTCCTCAGCCTTCACGGCCCATTAATAAGACAGCACGAAAGGCTGCAGAAAAAGGAAGATGATTGCTCACATATTTACCACTTTGCTAGCAAACAACTTTTTTTTTGGTTGCTGTTTTTGTGGGAGTGCTTTTACAGTAGGAACCTTTCCAGTGCCTTCATGTGAAGAATATAGGAGAGGAAAGGGAAGAGAGATTGCAAAAGACTTGCCTTCATTTCTGATTTCTCTTGTCAGTCTTGTGTACCCCAGTCCTTCCCCAGAGCTGCAACCGTGCACCATTACTGTCAGTGTGACTGTAGTTACAGATTGCCCTCAAGATATTACCTGTCTTTTACCTCTGCAAGGGAAGCTGAGATTACTGGGAGAACATTTCTACTGAAGCAGATATGACTTCAAGGTACTCCCAAGGACTGTAAAGGCCACTGAGTCACCTGACTAAACACAGGACTTCATTTTACAGAAAGTGAGATTTTGATGGTGGCATGGAGCAAGCTTAACATTAATGCATTTATCAGGATGTGAGAGGTCACACGAAAGCAGATGTTGAGTAGGTGGGAATGGTGGGAAACGTGGTGTGCAAAAACACAAGGAAGGAACAAAACAAAAATGTATGGATGAGTCAGAACTGGCAGAATTCGCGCAGGAGAGCTGCTGAACTGGTTTATTTAGAATGGGGAGGGGACAGGAGAGCAGTGTGCCCATTGACAATGCTGCAGATACATTTCTGAGTGAAAACAAGAGGTGGTTGTTGAAGTTTGACACGTTATAAGGGGCAGCTTTCCATTATCAGCTCAGAAGGTTTGTGGGGGAAAAAAAAAGAGTCACAATATGCCATAATGGGATGGATGGATGAATGAATGAGATATAAATTGCCTGGAGCATTGGAGCAGCATCCACTGCCTGCACTACATGACAGTTGCTTGGGTCAGGGTGAGGAGAGATACATAAGATCAAGACCACAGGGACATTCTGCATTTCCCCTGTTCCTCTTCACATTCTATTTTTGCATGACACTGGTTATGAAACTGAAAACGTTGGTTCAGCTTCAGGCAGCAATTTTAGGGTCAATTGCTTCTTCACCAGACACTGAAATCACAATTTGTCAAGCATCAAATTAACTGTGAACGTTTTAGGGGACAGTGAACTTGAGTTATGAATTATTATTGGGTCCCCTTCCTCAAAAGCCTATCTTGTAATCTCTCTTGATATGGCAGGTACCCTTTTTTTTTTGCTAGAATCACACTTTAAGATGAACTCTGCAATTACACTACTTGCTTTTTGCTCCATCAACTCATTCCTGACTGTTATGCACTCTCAAGAGTACAGATCTCAAGTGGTAGAATACACTTTCAAAACCATGTGAAGCGTTTTATCCATTTATCACAAGAGTACATCAATATAGGTTTTCCAGCTGAAAGCATTTGAGAGTTTCCTGAAAACTTTTATAGTTCATCTTGGACCCATTCCTAACCCACAGACAGGGTAAAAGACTCATCTGGCACCAGCACACCACAAAATAAGTAAGCAATAAAGCCTTAATGAGGTTAGCTGTCCAACGAAGCCCCAAAAGCCAGGGCTAGACATCTTTCCCTAATACTGTCAGTACAGTACAGAACAACTACAGGCCTTGGTGCTGCAATGGTATCACTCTGTATCCAGCTGAATCAAACTGGTGTTTAAACAGCATTCCAGCCAATGCCCCAGCAGACTAGGAGAGATGGAAACTGGTGGAAATTGGAAAGCCGCTGCTGGGAATGATGTCAGATTTGGATTTATTCTGTCACTTCCAGTAGCAATTCTAGGTCAGAATCAAACTTTTATATTTTACTCTTCTATGCAAACATTAGAGAGTGGATACGAAAAACATGTTCTTTAAAATGGAAAAAAAAGAAAAAATGTCCAGCGATATTCTGCAAGTTCTGTAGATCTTCAGTTAATTCAAATGAGAAGTGATATTTCATATCCAGGTGGGATGTTCATAAAACTTTTGGACGTACGTGAGTTAAGATGAAAAAAAGATTAAATCAACAGTGATATGAAGATTTTACATTTAAGAGATACAAGACAAAGCTGAATTTGGTTTGTTGGGCCTCCATTTCAGGTTTACCTCACCAGCCTGCTGCCTGACCATTGAGGTGCTTGTGAAAGTTTACCACCCCACGAGCCATGAGCTGCACAGCTGAAAATTCCCACTTGGCTTCAGTAAAGCAAAGGCAGCATTAAACATCAGCAGTATCAAAATTTCCCCTTTTAGCCCTGAAATACAAAGCCCAGGTGCTGCTTGAGTCTCCAAACACAAGCTGGGCTAAGTCCTCAGAAGGTGAAGAGCTTCAGGTCTTAGCAAGGTTTCCCAGGTTCACCCAAGAACATGTCTGTGGAAAAGCTGTACACCTGTATGCAGATAAACACACACACAAACACTGCATATGCATGCAAACACAAATGCAACATGCATATGTATAAATGATGTATAATTGATATAAAGTGGCTCATCACCCAGCAGGTGGCACTCACACCCTGAGCTCCCGAGCACTGTTCTACAGGAGGCACCATCTTCCTGAGAGGTAAGGACACCATGGGCACGAAAGCACTCGCCACCCTTTTGCAAGGCCTGATGCGTCAAGTCCAGCATCTGGGCCAAAATCCCATTTAGCTTACTGGCCAGGCACCCCCTCCATTAATTCCCTCGACAGCTGCAAGGCTCCCCCTTGACTGCTGCTGATTCTCAAGTGCTCTTGCAGCCTTTCCAGAGGAGCAGCATTTTGGGGAGAGAAAGGGTCCTGGAATATTTTCCATGCAGAAGCATACATTATGATGTCAAGAACAATACAACTAAATGTAAAGCTTCCTTCAGACTTCATCATTTCTTTTCTCCATTTGACATACCCAACTAGATTTCAGTTAGTCCCACTAATAATTTGGGCTTTTGAAGATCTTATGAATGAGCAAATCAGAACTGGCAGAGGAAATGCTGTTTTCCTTTGATTAAAATTAAAGACTTGTTTTCACCCAAGACTTAAGTGTCACTGTCATATGTACATTCTTAATACACCTCCTTCTTCATCTGAATGGTGCTTCAACTTCAGCTGAGTGGGTTTGTTTTTAAAAAAATATTTTCCTTTCCAATTCAATATTCCACCCATCTCCCTTCCCTCTTTAAAAAAATAAACAAAATCAGTTTAGAAGCATCAATTTGAAAACATCAGCTCTTCGTGGAGCAGTGCTGTTCCCCGTTAAGAGAATGCTTCATGTCAGATTGAAAGATACCTTTCCAAGGTCATTTCATGTTCCAGTGGGTTTGTTATGAAGTTGTGGAATGGCAGATAAGGTTGCATGAGATAGTAAAGTGCCTTCCTAAGCTAGTTCTGGGCAGTAATGTGCAACCAATATTTGAGCAAGAGACTTCAAGGAACTTCATATGCTGAAATAAATGCTGCTGCAGGAAGGACAGGAGTAGTATTGAGTTGGTGACAATTTGTTTCCCAATTGAAAAAAAAAAAGCCAAAGAAAAGGCCATTTTCTGGACAAACTGGCACAAACTGCACACGTTTATGGCACTTGGCAAAGGTTGGGTGCTTCTAGGAACATTGCAGGGGTATCTCTTCAGCAAGTTTACATACCCAGCCCTGTGTAAAAATGAGGATTTGATGTTAAAAACTGCTCAAATCAGAATCAATAGATGCCTTCAAGTTACAAGAACAAGTATACAAGAGTAGCTCTCTATTAAGTACCAGGACTGATAATTTGCATGGTTAGAAAATAGGGGGGGGGAAATAAATGGTGCATATCTAAGAACAGTTCTTTGAAAGTGTTGTAGTTACAAGTGTGAGGAATGATGATCCAGTATTTTTAGACTGCTTCTAACAGATCCCAAAAATGGAGGAAACCATATAACAGTATCCTCTTAGCAAGCTTTTAATACTGCCTGAGCCTATCCCAAACTCTGAAAGAAGGTAAGCATCTGGCAGCACACTGAATTGCGTGCCACCATTTCATACTAGGGACTAAATCCTTCCCTGGAAATAACAGAAGAACAAACAGGCAAACTCCAGAGAGAAGGGGGGAAACAGATCCTCCTCACAAATGGTTAGCTGCATCTTAACATGGTTTAAAGCTTGATGAAGGATCACCCGTTTGGAATACAAAAATGCAAGTATTCGGCATCAAAACAGCCCTAGCAAAAGGGCAGGGGAGCCTGAGGGGATGTTTTTTCAAGTCCCAAATGAGCATTTCGGGGGTCCAACAGCCCGACAGGAAAAAAAATAGAAAAATGGCCACCCAGCACTGAACTATGCACAAAATGCAGAGTTTCAGCCCTTCCAGTTCTGCATTGCACCCTGCGCTCCCAGCCCCCCGCATTCCCACAGGCTCCCAAACGCCCCCGGCTCCCCCACGCCGCTGTCCACTGCCGGGGAGTGGGGGGGCTACGGTCCCTCGGCGCTATCTGCAACCACCCCCGGAGCTCCATCACTACTGCTTTTAATTTTCCTGCTACTATCACTTTTCTAATGAATCGCTGTTACTACAGAAATGTAAATGTCCCCAGCTGAGTAGTTCGAGGGTTTTTTTTAAACATCCGAAAAGGTAGAGAAAAGGGGGGAGGGGAGGTGGGGAACACCTCATTAATATCCACTATTAAACCATTTCAACGCTAAAGCCGCACCGACCCCGCCGCCCGCGAAACCTTGCGGCTTCATCAGGACTGGCCCCAAGCCCCCAAAAGGGGCTTCAGCGCCCCGTCAGCACCGGCTGGGTTTACCAGCGGATGCTCCCCCGGCCGCGCTCCGACTTGCGCAGCGCAGCGCGGCCCCTCCGCGCCCCCGCAACCCACCCCCGCCGCGCACCGCCCGTAACTTTGCGGGCGCCGCCGCNGCTCCGCACCGCGGGCAGCAAGTCCGCCCCGCCACCGGAGCGGGGACAAACCCTACCCAGGGACCCCCGAAACGGCCCACGGCGGGGACGAGTAGGGGCACGGGACAGCCCGTACGGCCAAAAGGAAAAACGCGGAGAGGGGAAAGGAAACAGGCGAAGAGACGCCCCCGCGCCGCAGCCCCGCCGCCCCAGCCCTCCCTCCCCGCGCAGCGGCGCGGAGCGATGCGCAGCGGCAGCGCGCCCCGCAGGGGCAGCGCACGCCCCTCGGCCCTCCCCGCTGACCTCAAGCCAAGGACAGCTCGGCGGTCCCGCTGCGCATCGCGACCCGCGGGCCCCGCCGAACGGAGCCAGGCCAGGGCGGCAGCAAAGGCGGCCGCGGAAGCGAGGGGAGCGGGGGCTCCTTACCTGAGCCTGTCCCGGGAGGTGCTCTCTGCCGCCGCTGCGGGAGGGACGCAGCTTCGGCCTCTCTCCACAAAGAAGGCTGGCGCGGAGAGCCCCGGCCCGGCGAAGTTACGCGCCGTCGCGGAGCCGGGCTCCCACCTGCAGCGCCCGTCAGACTCCGGCAGCCGGCACGGCTCGGCTCGGTTCGGCACCGCACGGCTCGGCCCGCCCCCCTCCTCCCCATGGGAGCCGCCGCCGCCCCGCCTCCGCCCGCCCGCCCGGAGCGCCCGCGGGGGCGGCAGTGGGCAGCGGTGGGCAGCGCGCTCCGGGACCCTCCTGCCCGCGGAGCTGGCGGCCGGGGTAGGTGAGGAGCCATGCGAGGCATCAGCTCCTCTTTCCACCCCGCCACGGTCCCTAGTTGGGTTGGGTTTTTTTTTTCCCCTTTTCTGGGAGTAAAAAGGAAAATACTAAAAGCAGGTCCGTGATGTTACTTTATGCCAATGTTTCGTGCTGTTAGGCTTACGTGGAGCCCGTTGCTTCAGCAGGCGCTGAGAGGCTTTGATGCAGGCACTGCTACCCGGTCCGCACCATCTACCCGTGGTCACTAATGCCCTGACCGAGCAGCGGCAGCTCAGACAGAATGTCACAGGGTGAGTACTCCGTGACAGATCCAGGGAAACCACAAACTTCTGTGCAACAGCTAGAGGATAGGGCCGGTTGGGCTTCCCGAGCGAAGCTGCCCGCAAAAATACTGAGCACGTCATCCTTTCAGTCTGCTTCCCGCAACAGCCCGCAGCAATTTCTGACTTTTTTGTGCTGTTTTGTTTTTCTGTCTAAATTATAGGTAGGCCCCTTCACAAGTGCGCTCTAGACACATAGAAGGACAGCATTTAGGAGCTGTGGGACAGAAACAAGAATACAGCTGCACTGGTGGGAGTTTGAAAAAGCAGTTTCCAGATAGTGGAAATTCCCTCTTAGATTTGGGAGCAACCACCCTGAAATTCTGGGCAAGTGAGGTCGCAGTTTCTGGGAACACAGCTGTCTCAGGATGGGAAATTTTCAGCCACGTTTGGAGGTGATGGGAATACTCATACAGAAGTGAGAATTTTCTGGACCAAAGCACACCGGGGAAGAACCAGAACCACTCACACCTGACTTGTCTTGGGCGAAATGGCAGGGAGGACAAGGGGAGGGTGTTCCCAGACCAGGCGCTTTGAGTGTCATGCCCAAGTCATTAACACCAAGATTATACCTGACCCTGCCAAGGTCTGTAAGTCACGCCGAGGCTGACTTATCCCCCGTGGGAGGCAGCCAGAACTGCTGCATTTAGAAAGCCTGCTGGCTACGCAGTGCCCAGCAAATCCCTGTGCTCGGCAGCAGGGAAGGCCGTCTTCCTTCCCGGAGGCAAGCGACAGGGCAGGGAGGGCTGTGTCCCAAAGGCCTCGGTGCAGGTGGCGGTAGGAAGGGCTGTGGCGTCCCTTGGAGTGAGGCCAGCAACCCCTGCCGGCACCTCTGCCTGAAGTTTGCCCACAGTGCAAATAATTGCTGAGATCCATCACATGCAGCCTTAAGAGTTCAAAGGATACCCGCGGGGGAGAGTGCCTTGGGAGGCGGGGCACGGTGTGCCAGCAGCCAGTGGCAAAGGTTGAAGTTCTAATGGGGAAATTTTTGTTCAGCACATGAGATAATTTTCTGCGATAAGTTATGCTTAGGTCGGCTCAGCGAGAACATCCTGCTGTTGAAGGGAGTTGTGTGGCAAGCAAGTTTCCTGGGCTCCTGCATTTTTATTTATTTTTTTTTTTTTTTTAGCTGTGGATCTAGGTACAGCTATTGACTTTTACAGCTTTGCAAATTGATATGCAAGAGGTGCACAGGACGAGGTGAGGGAGCTGGGACATGACCCTGGCCGATGCATCAGCAGGAATCCAGTGATGTCAGCGGAGACACGGCTCNCCCCCCCCTCCCCCCCATTGGAGCCGCCGCCGCCCCGCCTCCGCCCGCCCGCCCGGAGCGCCCGCGGGGGCGGCAGTGGGCAGCGGTGGGCAGCGCGCTCCGGGACCCTCCTGCCCGCGGAGCTGGCGGCCGGGGTAGGTGAGGAGCCATGCGAGGCATCAGCTCCTCTTTCCACCCCGCCACGGTCCCTAGTTGGGTTGGGTTTTTTTTTTCCCCTTTTCTGGGAGTAAAAAGGAAAATACTAAAAGCAGGTCCGTGATGTTACTTTATGCCAATGTTTCGTGCTGTTAGGCTTACGTGGAGCCCGTTGCTTCAGCAGGCGCTGAGAGGCTTTGATGCAGGCACTGCTACCCGGTCCGCACCATCTACCCGTGGTCACTAATGCCCTGACCGAGCAGCGGCAGCTCAGACAGAATGTCACAGGGTGAGTACTCCGTGACAGATCCAGGGAAACCACAAACTTCTGTGCAACAGCTAGAGGATAGGGCCGGTTGGGCTTCCCGAGCGAAGCTGCCC
>VXBT01006100.1:597663-675197 GCA_013400235.1 Oriolus oriolus
GGGAGTTTTGTGGGAAACGAGTTTTCTGGGGTTCTTGCTTTTTTTTTTTTTTTTTTTTTTTTTTTTAGCTGTGGATCTAGGTACAGCTATTGACTTTTACAGCTTTGCAAATTGATATGCAAGAGGTGCACAGGACGAGGTGAGGGAGCTGGGACATGACCCTGGCCGATGCATCAGCAGGAATCCAGTGATGTCAGCGGAGACACGGCTCCCGCTGGGAACGGTGAGGCCAGGCTTCCCAGCGGGAGGAGGGCTGCAAGGCAAGCAGTGAAGCGGAGTAGGAAAGTGGCTTTGATCATGCCACGCAGATTGCCACTGGTTATTGTGGAATGGACTGACAGTGCATCCCATAGTATGAGGGGTTTCTTACCTCTGCTAAGGTCGAGGTGGGCTCTAGGAAGGAACCATGTGTGTAGGACAAGTGCTATAAAGTGAGTGCTAGATTTGGGAAGGCTCTTGGGGGAAGCTGATGCTTTGCCAGGGTGGCAGCAGGCACCTGGGGCTTTAGGGGTGCTGGCCTCAGGTAATTCGTAAGTGCTTGCCCAGCCCTGGGACAAAATGGCTGAAGCGTATTTTGTTCTGCTGATGTGGGAAAAGACCGCGCCGGTCCCTGTCGGGGAGGCATTAATTAAAGGAACTAATGGTGAGTTCCTAAAATATCTATCGGAGTGATCAGGATGTCTGCTGAGAGAAATCTGACTTGCTGGGCTTCAAGTTGTGCCAAGTCATTGTGTTCATCAGGAAATGAGGGTGTTCTGTGGCAGGTAAAACAGAAATACATCACGCTGACCCTCCTCCGGTGCTTTCTGCTCCTATTTCCAAAGCCACGTTTTTCAGGAGGTGGCTTACATACATTTGTTACATCGTTACTTAATAGGATGTAACAGCTCTAAGGCTTTTTTTTTTTTGCTTACATTGTGGTTAATGCTTTTAGCACACTGTATAGGAGTCTCTCCTTACTAAAATTACCATCCTAAGCACCCCTTTCTGAAACTCCCCTGCCAAGTATTCCCTGCAATGTCTGCATTAGAACAATGTTAATCTGATTTACAGTAACCTGACATGACAACTTGTGGTAATAGGTGATAAAAAGTTGAAACCTTGCGACAGAGAGGGCGTTCATCTCTGGCCGTGGTATGAACATGGGTTGTCCCAGGGGGCTGGCTCAGGAGAGCACAGAGCCTGTGAGCACAGGGTGATGAATGAAGGGAAGTATTTGCAGCATCACTCTAAAGAGCCATTTACACCAGAGAGCATCATTATTTCCACGCATTTCAGCAGTTCCTAGTGTGGGCTGGCCTCATATATCTGAACTTTTATGGGCCCTCTGTATTATTTGTGTGGCAGTGGGGGTGTTTCTTACTTTAAATGAACCCAATTAATAATGCTTCATCTGCCACTGCTTATTAACACACTTCCAGAAGATCAAGTGGTGGGAGAGGAGGGACTGGCAGCCACTGCACTTCATATTCTGAAAGTGGAGTCCAAATTTTCCTGAGCTCTATGCTCCGAGGGTGAGGCCTGAGGTGCACATTTACAATTAAGTTTAGGTTCACATAAAATTGGTAATGAATAAAGTAATATACCATGCAGATGGTATTTTCCTTGCAGAGAGACCTTTCTGAATGGTCTCTGTGTCCCTGCCATCGCTGGCACATCAGCTGGCAACACTGGCTATTGGCGTCCTCTGTCCCCAAGGGCATCCTGCAGACCTTCCACCATGGCACCAATCTTCACTGCTGTGCCGTGGCAGTATGTTCCTGAAAAGTATCCTGGTGTGACAGCTCACCTGCTTGCAGCAAAATCCAAGAGCACTTGTTTAAATGCTCCTTTTCCAGTAAAGGAAACTCTACACCACAGAAGCAGCTTTGTCCCTGCCTGGTCGGGGTTTGTTAGAGGGACCAGGGCAGTGCTGGTTATAATTTGCCAGTCCCTGAGGATTGCTTTCAAATTGGAGACCATTATTACCTGAGATTAGAGCCATCCCCAGCTTTATTTTTATACAATCATCAGTGCACATGATGTTTAAAGACAAAAAGACAGAAAGAGGCAGCATCCCTTCCCTGGCTAATATACGGTTTGGTGACTGAAAGAGATTTATTGAAATCAATGTGCACTTTACCATCGATTTCTTTGTGCAGTGAGGCCTCCTTTAAAGCTTGTCAGCTTTTTCTTGTAAAGCTGAAATGAGACTAACCTGATGTATCAACAGTGAGTAGCTTGAAGTGATACTTCTATTTCTCTCTCTCTCTCTCTTTTTCCCTCTCCAGACTTCTGAGACACCACAAAATAACTTTTATTTAAAAACGTATTTATCACATTTACTGGAGGTGCCCAAACTGCCTAAAAAAATAAAAAAATGCATGCAAAATTCCATTTAGCATTGGCAGGGGACTTGACCAGATGATCTAACTGGCTGTTTATAGCGAGCTATGACTGTAATTGCATGTCCACATCATGCTGTTTAAAATTTTAAATGCAACCCACACCATATTTTCATTCGCTGAAAAGAATTTACTTTAGCATCATTCTCTGTCCATGTCAGGAGAGCAATTTTTCACTGTTGATAAGAAAATGTCATTTTTTGTTTAAAAACTGCAAATGAAAAAGCCATTTCTATATCTCCTGAGCTTTTATTTATTGATTTTCTTGTTATTTAGTGAGTAACTTCAATTAATTTTATAATAATAATAATAATCTGTTGTGCATATCTATCAAATTGTACAGAAAAGGCTTCAAATAAAATATTGTGAATTATGATCTTGTCATGTGAAATGCTCCTTTTTCAGCTCCATAGCTTGACCCCTAAAAAGAGTAGCAAGAAATACATTATTTGACATTTTAAGTGGGCTGACAGGCTTCTGTGATGAGGTGACCTGCTCAGTGGATGAAGGGAGAGCAGTGGACATTGTTTACCCTGAAACATTTCAAGGTAAGAAAGGCATTTGACATTATGTCCTGTCAGACCCTCATAAATAAGCTGATGATGTACAGCTGAGGTAAAAGGACAGTGAGGTGGACTGAAAACTGTCTGAATGGCCAGGTCCAGGGTGTTGTGGTCAGTGGCAGTAGGTCCAGTTGAGGACAAGTCCCTAGCAGTGCACACAAGTGTTGGGGCCAGTACCTTCCTTGTAGCCTCTTCACTAATGATTAGGATGACAGGCCAGAATACAATTTTGTGGATGAGACAAAACTGGGAGGAGTGGCAGATACACCGGAAGGTTGTGTGGCCATGCAGAGGGACCTTGACAGGCTGGAGCAGCTGATCACCAACCGGCAACATGACCTTCATTGCAGCAACTGGCCCTTGCTGCAAAGATGGTCAGTGGCACCTTGGGCTGCATTAGGAGGAGTGTTGCCTGCAGGTCGAGGGAGGTGATCCTTCACCTCTGCTCAGCACTGGTGAGGCCACAGCTGGAGTGCTGGGTCCAGCTCTGGGCTCCCCAGTACAAGAAAGGTACAGACATACTGCAGAGAGGTCCAGCTAATGGCCAAAAAGGTCATTAAGGCATCTGAGTTTCTGAGGTGGGAGGAGAGAGAGGTGGGACAGCTCAGTCTGGTGAAGAGAAAGGACATCTTTCATATGTATGCCAATACCCGATGGGAAGGAACAAAGATGAGACAGCCAGGCTCTCTTCAGTGATTCTCAGTGCCAGGACAAGAGGCAGCCGGCACAAATTAAATCACAAAGAATTCAATCTGAACACAAAAATCCCCACACTTTTTACAGTGATGGCAGTCAAACACTGGCACACGTTGCCCGGAGAGGTTGTGGAGTCTCCCTTCTTGAAAATATTTAAAAGCCATCTGGACATGGCCTTGGGCAATCTGCTGTAGGTGTCCGTGCTTGAGCTGGGGGGTTGGACAAGGTGACCTCCAGAGGTCCTTTCCAACCTCAGCCATTCTGTGATTCTGTGAGTAATTCAGATACCACACAGAGCACACTCTTCCTATTTCTCAATGAGAAAACAGCAAATTACTCCACTGCAATTCCATTTTCTGACTTTGATGAACGGAAATATGTTACGCATCATTAACAACATGCCAGCATATTAAAACCATATTATACTTGTAAAATAAAGAGCATCTTTTCATCCACTGCCATCAAATTTATCTCTGAGTTAATCTGAAAAATTAAATAAATCCACATGAATCTCCCAGTTAGTGATGCCAAGTATGTATATTCTTTAGTTTGAAGTGAAAATATTTCTGTTCAAAGTTTGGGATGGAACACGTACACTCCCATGTTTCAAATTAAAACAAATTAGATGATTTTCAATCAGAAAGCTATGTCAAAGCGAAGGAGATGGCAGTATTGCAGATTGGCCATTCTGCCTCATAATGGCTCATCAGTCCAGGCCAAAAGTGCAGTAAAACCAGAGAAACATCTGTCCTTGGTCTGGTTGACGTGAATATGCAGGAGGCATATTGTGTTTTTGGACAGGACTGGCGGCTGCCTGCGAGTGTGAAGTCTGGACAGTCCCAGACCACACTGAAGTGGAAGGGCATGCTGATCGTCTTTCTTTCAGATGAAATGAAAGAAGAATTAAAGCCTCACTTATTTAGCGGTAATTGAAACAAGACAAGCCACCGCCCAAGGTGCAACACAATATAGGAAGGCTGGATTGGAAGCTCAGCCATGTGGCTAGAGGGATTTCACTGGAAATTGGTTGCAAAACCAGGAAATGGGGCATTGATTTGGTTGAAGCTTTGCATTAGTTTGTGGGTGGAAAGAAGCACAAACCAAGCAGGCAACTGGACAGGCAGAGTGTGTGTGTGGCCCCAGAAAGGTAGCCAAGAACAAATGACTTTCTTTTCTTTCCAACACTGAAAAGCCCATAGAAAGATCTCACAAACAAGAAGACAGCTTCTAACTGTCTCATCCTTCTGTGTTTCAGTGGAAAAAATATTTGTATTTTAACAAACAGATTTTACCCAACTTGTGAAAAACAATGTTGACTGGAAGCAACCCTAGAACTCTGTGAACTTTGGCTTCCTGCAAGGAGCAGCCTTATCTAACTGCAGCACCATATAACCTACAGCACTTAAATCAGTCTTCCATAAGGCTAGAGTCCCATCCTGCTGTCAATTAGAACTCTTCTCACAAAACAGGCTGAAAAAGATGTGTATTCCAGCCTTGGAGCAATACAGCTTCTCTCACAAAGTTATGAAACCTTTCTTCCTTTAGGGATAAACAGTAAAGCAACATTTAATTTGTATGAATAACCCTTTCAGCTGCTTAAATATGTACAGTCTGATGAATTTTTAAGCTGTTCTGATTTCTCTAAATGTATTAATCTTCCACACCTGTTATTTTAGTGCAAACTGTGGATCATGCCATGCTACTAGTGTTTCACATTTCCTACGATGGTTTTTTGAAGATTTGTGATTTGACATCTTTTTCAAAATGGTAAAATATTAGCCAACTGTTCTGTAGATGGTCATCCAGGTAAGGTTTTATGTGTGATGGTCATGGAAAAAAGATTAACTTGCTGACAAATATGTTCAGTCTACTCGTGGTTCTTGTGGAACTGAGAATTTGCAGAAATGCCTAATGGTGCATGGACTACGGTTTTTTCCTTGCCAACTCCATCTCTAAATGCAATGCCATTTGTGTACAGAGCTATCCAGATGTGTGTCACAGCTTGATTTCCTGAGGCTGTCTAGGGAAATGCTTCAAGAGAAGCACTGCTCTCTACCCCAGCGACATGAAAAATCCCTTCAGGATGCTGTACAGTACCAGAGCAGCAAAGCTGCATTACATTTGCTTTTAATGTGTCCCTTTTCAGTCTGTTGAAAATCCATCCTTTCTTCAATATGTTCATGAAGCTCACATAAAATGCTTTTTGTCATGTCTGACTAAACCTTTTTTAATTTGACAGTGGAAATTGTGATTTTGTACTCTTAGCTGGTTGTTTGTAATTTGGGCCTTTTCACTGATACAACAAAAATAGCTCCAATCTGAAGGTGAAAATTCTAGCCTGCATTTCTGTGCCAACACTCACAGAAGAAGTCTAGCAACGCAGGGGGATACAAACATATGCCTTAATCCTCTGAACGAACAGGTGCCTCCTGGTTAAAGACAGATGAATACTTATTTGGGATATTATTTGGCATATCCCCCATCGGTCTCTGCCTCTTACCACCCCATTGCAATGCTAAGGACTCATACCCAAAGCACAGTGTGGCAGCTCCCCCATTTTTGTCTTCTTGTGCACCTGGTTTGTGTCGAGGGCTCAGTTGGGAAAAGTACATAGCTCTTGGAAGTGGGAGGTAAGCTTTGACATACAGGGAGAGGGGAGAAGAGGTAGAAGGATCCAGATCCTCAGGAGTTTGGGATGAGCCTACAGATTTAAGTCTTACAATCATTTAAAAGTTGCAGATTCCCTTGGGGTTTTTTTCTCTCTTGCTTTTCTTTCTTCCTATTTCTTTTTTTTTTCTTGACAATGTGCAGTAGTAGGGGCTTATAATTGAACTTTGTTATAGCTGGGAATCAGGGCTAGTTCCAAGGCAGGTGCTGTGATTTGTGGGGCTTGCCCTGCTCTGCCGAGCCTGTGCTCTCCCTCTCACAGTCCCTGGCCACATCTCCTGCTGGGTGGCCCCCAGAGGACAGCCTCCAGCCAGATGGGCACTGCATCTGCTGACCTGGGTGGGCTAGGATGGACGTGGAGAGCCAGGTCCAGCTGGAGGTAAGGCTGGGCTTGTTTTGATGTGAATGCCAGAAGCCTAAGATGACATTAAGCAGAGCATGCTTGTATAGCTGCCTTTCCACTATTTTCTTTTAAAGCTTTGGTTTTTATAGTTGAGAAAATAAAGATGACATGTGAACTGAAAACATTCTGAGGATCAGAAAATTTGTAAAGGTGCTTCCTAACAGCCTTTATATTATAGCTATGTCATTCCTCAGTGACACAGTTACTGTGCAGTTACTGTTACAGCCATTTAGATTATTGTATGTGATTTAGCAGCATGGATCATGGATTGATTGCAAAAGAATCATTGCACATACTTAAGATTCATAATCTGCAGGGCACGTTATATTCAAAAATAAAAGTGCTTGAAGCAGGACTGTCTAATGAACTTACACGTCTTTTCAGACCAAACTATTATCCTTCATTAGACCGCAGACTTCAAATTCTGGAGAGGAAGGGTTAAACCTCTTGACAGCTGCAGAAGTTTTCACAAGACAAGTGGTACATATAGCATTAAAAAAATCCAGAAAATCAGTCCAGCCCTTTCACAGTAGTGACTGAAAGAGAGAAGATGGTAATTCCTTAGTGAGATAACGTTTGTCTCGGGTTAGTGTCAACATGAAATCTGTTTTCAATATCATTTTCAATTTTAACTAAAAGGATCAAAACTAATGATTAGAATGGGACCTCAAATAGACTTCTTACTTACTACAGTAAAAAAAAGATTATTAACATTCATGAGGGTCCTAGTTGAAAAACAAAAGACTTCAAATGAGTTGAAAGATGAAATAGATTCTGCGAACAATAGGTAATGCATTAAGGACTACAGATTAGCATCAATTAGACTCAATAACTGCAAATATGTTGACATATTTAATTGCATTTATACAATTTATTAACTCAACACACTAAAATCAAATGTACACAACTGCAAAAGCAGCAGAACGGGCATGTCTAAGTTCAGTAATTCTTTAACACCCATAGTGTCTTTCTTAATCATATGAGTGGAAGAAAATAGCTTTTCATAACTGAGGGCCTAATTTTTCAACTGCTGCTGGAAAGGCAATGGAGCCATAAGCAAAGGATACAGCTTGTCCACTTTGGAGCCTTGGCCCAACAGAAGACAGCAATTAGCTTTAATTATGACTTCTAGCATGGATATTAATGTAGAGACTAGGCCTTGAAAAAAATTCCGACCACACAGGCAAACCCTACCTGTAAATAGTGTGGGGTTTGTTGGTGAGACTGAATGGTTACTTCTTGTGGTCATCACTCCAGTGAGACAACTGAAAAGAGCATATAAAGGGCAGAAGGATTGTATTCTGGGATATTGGCCATGCAGGAAGGGTCATATGTTTTCTGACTTCTGAGTATTACTTAAATGCAGACTAGAGAATATATAAAATCCTTAAAGAATAAGAATGAATACACATTTCCATATACGTATCATTTTAGTGAAAGCTGTAAGTTTTTCTATGAATTATTTATGGCATTCAGTCCCACCACACGATACCTTACACACGTAATCTAGCAGGCTGTCTTGCTTGCAGAGGTTAAGGGTTGTTTAGTCAGTCTGTTATTCACAAATTAATTTTTATCCTAAAACTCTTCCCAAACTGCTTGCAACCACACCTGCCATCCCATGGCACACATGCCACATGCCAGAGTCATGGGTAGTGTAAAGGGGTGTGTGGCACTGATTTTGGTGGAGGCCCCATAATCCGCCCTGGCAGAGAGCACAGCCTGACACCTGTGCAGGGAACTAGAAAGCCACTCGAAAGTGTGATCAGCAGTTTGGGAAGAAGATCAATCACGTGGTTTATGTGTCACCATTTCTCTGATAAGCCTGTGACTGCCACTTCAGAGGATGTATTGTGCCTTCAAAGTTACCATTACAGTCAAACTTGTCTGTTTGCATTTATTCTGTGACCTTTTAGCTTGATAACAGAAATGTGTACAGTTTTATGTTGTTTATGAAACTTTTTTTAATATGTTTTACATTCTTTTGAGACTATTACGGGCAATTTTAGTCCTCAAGCACCTTGCTCAGTAAAACATCTAAAAGAATGAAATTACTTTTATATATAACCATTAAGTGCTCCCCTCTATTAGAACATTACGGACTAGATTTCATGCCTACAATAAAGCTAGTAAAGCAGGTTATTGGAACAGGATTTGAGATTTTAATTCAGATTTATAATAAACAGAAGGAAAATGGCTAATGTAAAATTGACTTCCAAAGGTTACTGTGATGTCAGAAAAAGACTAAGAGAGAGTTCAAGCAGCAGGTGCTGCTGAGGGACTTTTCATCACAATGAAGATGAATTTGTAATGCTATTGACTGTTGCAGCAAACAGGATAACTTTTCCAAAATCTTACACAGAAACTTTCCATTTATATTGCATTAAAACATTCTACATCAGTGTCAGGTATTTGTAAGAATTGCACGATTTTTCTGTCCGTTATCCTTTTTAAAGTAAGTCGCTATACAGAGAGCAAATCCTATGGAATAACTTTACCATGAAGAAGGATGTTGAGTAGAACAAAGTAAAAGTTCAACTCTCCAACAAATTTTTTTGTTGCAGAAATAGGTTTTTTTCCTGAAAAATGAAAATAGTCATGAATGAGGTGCAAAATGGAAAAAAAATCAATAGCATTTCTTGGCAAAATCATTCCACCTATTAATATGGAGAAACAGCTCAGAATTGGATTTGACAGTATAGACTCAATATTCTTAACTTCGGAATTCTATAATTAAAACTGTAGATTTATAACCTCAGTTCTAAAAACACTTCTCTAGAAAATGCTATCAAAAGACAATACAATGAACTAGGATAATTTATTATCCATTTTTGTCTGTCCCTCGGTTTAACTATATTTTGTTCTAGAAAACATTACCATTTCAGAATCAAAAGAGCGCCTTGGAATTTTAGATTTAATCTGTTTTATCTTTCTTCTAGGCAGGAAACCATCAGCAATTGCTCCTAAAGTATATTTCAAATTTTGTTCCAGTTGATGACTGGCTGATGTGGCTGACATGGACACTGATGGCTGAGCTCAGACTTGAGAGAGGTGAATATTGTGCTGTCAGACTCAAATGCAATTTCCCTCACTGTACTCCAAGCCAAAACTAGGTCCCAGTAAATAATTAATCCCGTGGAAAACTCTGAAACCTCCAGGATGTGAGACATGGGTTTGGACATCTCCAGTTTCCTTTGAACAATAATCCTTCAGGATTTAAGAGTAGCGGGAACTGCTTGGCACAACCGAATGCACCCTGCAGGCTGCAGACCATCTCCCATATGGGTGTAATAGGAGGGGACGTTTCTCAATTTCCACATTGGTATTTTGGACACAGAGAGATAAGGAATGTTTCCTAACACTATGCCTGCTTCCAGTAAAATGGAAAACTTTATCTTCTCCAGTTATTAAGCAAACAACATATCTGAGTAACTCTTACCAGGATGATGATGACTCTTGTGGTTGGTTCTTATCTTTTTTTTTTTTTCTGAATAGAAATAGGGCTATTCTCACTAGTCTTGATTAATTCCACCATGTAAAAATGATAAGAAAATAGCATTTGTTAAGAAAGAAAAGTGAATTAATAAAATAAAGAAAATACTTCTGAATTCTCTTTACTAGCAGTTTAGGTGAATACTTTGAGGCACCTAAGAGGTTTCTGTTCCTTAGCTATTACAAATGCTACTGTTCATTTTTTCAAAATGGTGTTCTTCGTATAATTTGCAATACTTATTTAAAAACTATGTTTTAATAAAAAATTCCACCAGTGAACTTTGGTACTGCTGGTAAACGCAAACATGAGATTTTTTGGGAAAAAAATCTTTCTTCAAAGACTAACAAAGAGACATTGAAATTCCTCATCTGTCCAGACATTATGTGCTTTTCCTTTTACTAAAGTCTGCCTCAACCAGTGCTGCAGTGCATTTACCTGGGGTAGCTTTAGAGCTGCCTGCAATCATCTCTGAGTGTCTCCAGCTTTCAGGCTGGCAGAGGTTAATATGACTCAGCTACTTTCTGGCCAGCATTTTTTGCTCCTTGCAAAATAAATAATGCAGTAACCATATTAATTCCACTAGTTTCTACATTTAAGCAATTTTTTTTCCAGTATGTATTTTGTATTACATATTTTATTTATATATTTATTCAAATGGAAAGAAAGATAAGTAAGGAAAAAAAAGTCCCTTTTGTAGCAGCTGAACAAAGTAAAATTACAATAGCATACACGGGAAGAAGTAAAAGCACATTCATTTTTTATTTTGATTAGTAGACCATTTCCAGGAAGAAATAATTTATTAGAGCAAAAGCTATATCAGGTAAAAGATACTTTCTTGGTTAAAATTTTCTCCTATTTTCAGTGAAAATAATTTTCTAAGTGGAAACCTCATCATGTTGCTTTATGCAAACTATCTGAGCCAAGGGAAGGACTTTTCAAAGAGTCTTCAAATACTTTTTCACTTTAGCAAAGACCTCTACCATTGATTTGATACTCTCTTTATGGATGAAAACCTTATTCAAGAATGAGAAATGTTTCCATTGAAATCACTTATCAAATAATAAGCCATTAGCGTGTTTTCTTTCTGGAAGAGATGATGCCAAGTAAATTACTTTCATTATAGGTCAAATATCACCAATACTAAGAGCCTTGGACATAGTTTTAAAATGCTTTGATGGATCTATATCAATGCACTTTCTACCACTGAGGACTTCTGAGATCCCAGCTCATCAAAATGTATTTATTCAGCTCAGCTTGCCCATTCAGCTCCCGTTCAGGCCTCTTCTTCACAGGAGAACTCCTCAGAAGAGTCAGAGGATGCAGGAACAAAGAGAAGGGTTTTGTTTGTTTGTTTATAATTCTCCTTTGTGAGATTCCCCCAGGAGCAGGAAGGAAAATAGTTCACAGTCTGGTAAGATCAGAACAGCAAAAGTATTTGCAGTATGGCACACAATAAAGCATTGCCTGCTTGGAAATACTGCACTTCCAGCCAGCACCATCCTGCGAGACTCACTGATGAGCTCCAGATCCTGCTGCAGACTTGCTCCAGAAGCTCAGATTCCACTTACCTCTGGAGACTATTTTCCTCTAGAGAGGCTTAAGATCTGACCCACTAGAGAATATCTGGTTATTTTTCTAATTTTTTCCTCTATGAATGGGTAGTTTTTTATATAATACTTTAAAATTTCGGTTGGTTTTCATTCCCACTGACAATGCTCATATCCCACTAAACTTTTATTTATTTTACAAGTCTGTTTTCTTTAATCATGTCATGGAGTAGACCACTAATTCTCTCCTTCTGGATGGCTGCAACAAGACCACACACTCTCCACTCTGAGCACCAGCAGACTGGAAAGAGATGAAAAGACATAACAAGAACAAAATACTGTTGGAAATCCAATGCTGTTTCCATCTGAATTGTTCTCTTATGGTTCCTTACCAAGTTCCTCACCAGAAATCTTTGGTCTCTGTGGACTGGCTATCAATCCTTTTTTTTTTTTTTTTTTCATTGGTGTATCATTCCAAAAGTGACGGCAAAACTGCATCCAAAGAACTATCAATTAACTCTTGGAGGTAGTCCAAAACAAGCAGTAGCCCACACTATACTTTTTGGTTGAGACACCATGTTCAGAAAACGAGGTATTGAGCTGATCAGCCTGCGTGAATAAAGCGCCTCTTTGGAGAGCCAAATGCAGGAATTTTTTAAGTACAATATGCCAGTTATATGGAGGGATGACACTGAAGGGAGATAAAGTCCCTATACTAGTGTGGTCATTGATCAGTTATTTCCAAATCACAACTAGCATCTATTTTAAGTCCCCAGTGGGTACTAGTGCAAACTGTGCCTTCCCTATTTCAATCAAATTGGCAAGTTGAAAAACTTTGGAACAAGTACACAGACTGTAGTGGTCTACATCTTAAAGAGAACTGCAATTTGAATCTCACCCAGAGATCATCCTGAGAAAACACTTGTGTTTCCTGATTTGAAACGAAGAAGTATTAATTTGATTTTGGCAGCAGTGATATTGTCTAAAGGACAGACAGACTGTGGTAAGTACTATGGCTTTGACATCAAAAGTTCTCTTTTATCTTCCTATCCAAGATGACATCATCGGGGAGACATCTTTTGTAACCTGTGTCTCACCTGAACATCTGGAAAGAAAGCTATCATTCAGAGACGTGGTTGCTCACTTCACTCCATTTGCACAGTTCCTGGGGCAAATGTTTATACATCTACTGATGCAGGAGACACCTGATGCAGAAGAATGAGAATCAGTCTAAGTTTGTGAAGACTGCTGCCATCTCTGCAGTCCAGTGTCATTCACATGAAATATGTTTTGCCATCAGCAGTTCAGACACAGCCTTTCTCGTCAGGATTTGAACTCTAGCTCATAGTCTTACCTGAAACCCATGATTTCAAGAGATAAATTCTGTAATATATTTTGGTATTTTAAGGACATTGCCATCACTCAGAGAAGCAATGGCAACCACTCGGAGAAGAAATGGCTTGCAGTGCAAGATACCTATGGTGATCAGTGGGGAGCCCATGGGGATGGGTGCGCTGTTCACAGATTCTTCAGGTTGCAGTTCTTAATTTGGACACATTCCTCTGCCAGCAGCCAAAGTTAGGTGCCTGCGGCTTTCCTCAAACAGCCTTGGCTGCTGCCTCTGGATCTGTCTCACCTATTGACTTGTGTTGTATTTGGGATCAGAGCTGCCTGGTACAGAGGTCAGCTTGAGTCATGGGCAGAACCATACCGGCTACAGACATGTTCAGGAGCTATGTGGGAGCTCAGCCTGCTCCAGCCACAGGACTTGCTTTGGCACACGAGCTGTCATGAATGGGCACCCTTTGGGCATGGCAGCAGACAGAAAGCTCAGAATTGTGAACTTCTGACCACAGGGTTTGAAGGGGATTCCAACTCTTCAGCAGCTCAGAGCCATACTATGGCACTTTTACATCAGTCCATCTCTTCATCTCTCAATTTTTTCATGCGTAGAATGGGCACTTCATGATAATAATTTTTGTCCACACTTTGAGCATACACACTCTAGGTCATTACAGGCTTGTTACTAGAGGCCTGTCAGTCTATCAGCCTGATTTGGGTGCTGTGGAAGCTCATGGAGCCGACCATCTTGAGCGCCATGACACATGCAGGACAACCACGGGGTCAGGCCCAGACAGCATGGGTTTGTGAAATGCAGGTCCTGCTTGCCTAACCCTATCTCCTTCTATGAAAAGATGTCCAGCTTAGTTGATGAGGGGAGGATATTGTCTACCCAGAGTTTCGTAAATCCTTTGACACTGTTTCATATAACTTTCTCCCAGAGAAACCGACTTTCCATGGATGAAGATGGGTGCTCCCATCTTCACCAGCTTCATCGCCCTTCTATCAAGACAAAGTGCTGGATCCTGCAACCCCTGCAGTGCTACAGGCTGGGGCAGAGTGGCTGGAAAGCTGCCTGGAGGAAAAGGACCTGGGGGTGCTGGCTGACAGCAGCCGAACATGAGCCAGCTGTGCCCAGGTGGCCAAGGAGGCCACTGGCACCCTGGCCTGTATCAGGAATAGCGTGGCCAGCAGGACCAGGGCAGTGACAGCCCCCTGTACTTGGCACTGGTGAGGCCGCACCTTGAGCCCTGTGTTCAGTTTGGGCCCCTCACTACAAGAAGGAAATTGAGGTGCTGGAGCGTGTCCATAGAAGGGCAATGAAGCTTTTGAAGGGTCTGGAGCACAAGTCCTATGAGGGAGCTGGGGGTGTTTAGCCTGGAGGAAAGGAGCCTCTTATTGTTCTTTACAACTGACTAAAAGGAGATTGGAATGAGGTGGTGGTCAGCCTCTTTTCATAAATACCAATCAAAAGGAGAAGAAGAAATGGCCTCAAATTGTGCCAGGGGAGGTTTAGAAAAATTTCTAAATTTTAGAAAAAAAGCAGTTGTCAGGCACTGGAACAGGCTGCCCAGGGCAGTGGTAGTCACCTCCCTGGAGGTATTTAAAAGGTGTGTAGATGTGGCACTTGGGGACGTGGTTTAGTGGTGGGCTTGGCAGTGCTGTGTTAACAGTTGGACTCAATGATCTTTAAGGTCTTTTCCAACCTTAACAATTCTATGATTCTGCCATGAGTAAGTCTGAAAGTTCAATTTTTATTTCAAACAACCATTTGATTAAAGTGTTTCAAACAAAGGTTCTTATCTTCAACAGAATTAAAAAAAAAAAACTTTGGGTGAATAGTGAAATAAATCAAGAGTTTACTTGCAGCTTTTTAACAGCCATTTGCTCAATATGGCCTCTGGCACAGCATATGCAACAACCAGTGAAAAATGCTTGTACAGAGGACCTAGCAGCAACTATTCCTCTGACAAATATTTACCCTTACATATTGCCTCATCTTTCTAGCCAATATCTTTGTTACCAGCTCCTCAACAAACTGGAATGAAACTGTCTGAAAAGCCATCAGATCCAGATGAATGTAATCATTAACATCTTACTGTGTCAAACTGAATATAAAAAAAGAATATTAAAATTAGTATTATATTCAATTAAGTAAGTATTACTGCATGCAAAGTATTCCTTGTGCTCTTCATTTCAGCACCAAATTTTATTTACCTTCTCCCAAGCTTTTCAAGATGTATCCCAGGCTGTCAGATTGACAATGCTAAATTACTTTGTAGTAAGAGTTGTAGGGAGGAATCTGGAGGTTTTGATGGCTGAGCAGGGGACAGGTGGTACATCAGGCACACAGTGAAAAATATGGGAGGTGGTTTGGGAATGTAATAAGAGCATATTAGCTGGATGTTTCTGTTAGAGTATTCAGTAGCAAAATATTTAATGATGCTGACATTTAAATTGTGATAATTAGATTTCCTAGTTAGCACCACATTGAGAAGAATGAGAACAGTTTATATACTGCTCAAAGCTATTATTTCAGACTGTCTACAAACTTGGATTGGCAAGAATGACCTGGTTCACATTCTATTTATATATGAGTTTTATTTTGGCATTAATGAAAGCTTAGCTTTTGGATCACAGTCCTCTTCTATTATGTGGCTCTGTGAGGATGGGAATCACAAAAGGCTTGCTTCCAGCCAAGCTTGGAGCTTCTCTAGTGAGATAGCTGCACAAGGCATTACCTCTGCAAATGCTGGTCTGCAAATATGGCCATGACACCCCAATTTCAAGGGAAGGGAGGTTTTCTAGGTGTCTTAGCAGGTACACTGGACATTTGAATAGAGAACATTTTCCTTGCAAAAAGACTGTGGGAGAAGCAGAGTAAATGCTTGCCATTATTTCCTCTCCAAGAGATTTGTCCCCTTGCTGCCAGAGGTTTGCTACACCAGGCAGAACAGAGAGCTGCACCCACCATGACATAGACTGACAGTCTCCATCTGACAGCCAGTTTGGCTGTCTTGCTCAGTAACTGTGGGGCAGCAATCCACATAAAAAAAAAAAAACCAAACATCTTCTGCTGGCTGACCTTTCCCTCCTCCAGAGTTTTTGCAACAGAACAACTTTGGTGGATGGGATGAGGAAAGAATCTACTTTCCTGTTCATTTTAAGAAATATTATGATCATTCCCTTCTTTTTCTCCTATGGGCAGGGGACTGGCCTCACCATTAACTCTTCCCTTGGCCCACATGGCAAATTAATTATTTCAGTTTAGATGTCATTGCCACAGATTTGGGGGATGCAGCTTGTCATCCGAAATGCTGCCTGCAGCCAGCTCACTCCAGCCTGGTGTGGCTGTGTTCAAGTCGTGGCCCTGGAAGCAGGGAGCCCATCACTTTGGCGTGGGGGCTCCTGCCAGCTGAAGGGGCAGAAGCCCCTGCCTGGGATTGAAGGTAAGAAGGACCTCAAAGGAGGTGCATGTGGGGGAGTGTCAAGGCTGAGGGAGGATCCACTGGTGGGAAAAGAGGGCTAGAATAGGACTGGAGAGGCAGAATATGTGCACATGGGATAAATGTTGGGACACTGGTGTGTGTGGTAGAAATGGATGGAGATGGAAGACCAAATAATATGGGTAAGAGCAAATTGAAGAGAGAGATCATGGGGGCAGACAGTCTGTAGCCACTGGGGTATTCTGCCCTCCAGGAAGCCAGGCTGATCCCAGGAGCACCTCCACCCTTCTGCTGTCCGTCGATATCTAAGAAATACAGTAACAACCTGTGAATCTCACCTTCCCTCATTTCCAAACAGCTATCTTGCAATCTAGCACAACCCTGCACTGTTCCAGTAGCAAAAGTGATCAGGAAGCCAAGATTTATGCTGTACTTGTGGGTATAAACAATACTGCTGCTAAAGTTCAAATGATGCATGCCTGGTTTTTAAAGAAATCATTAAGCCCTCCAGAAAAAATCCAAATAAGCCTTTTTATTAAGGGAAAAAAAAGCATGCTTCAGAGCAAAGCACTCAAAATTTACGAAAAGCATCCAGAGTTAACAGACTCAGAACACTCTCCATGTGTGTTCTCTCTGTGAGCCTGTTCAATTAGGTGACCATGTTATATTTCATCCACATGACCTTTGCCTGATCCCACACACAGGGCAATGAGTCTTCAAATTTTTTGCTGCTCTTGTAAAGCACATTTCTGTAGCAGACATTTTATTTTGCTCCACAGTAATTAAATGTATTTATTGAGCTGTAGTAGGTTAACAGGGGAACTATCTGAGGAAAAGCAGAAGGGAGGAATGACTTGATGAGTAACTAATCACTTATAAAATTCTTGTAATGACAGTTCTACAGGGATTTCTGAATTTGTGAACTACCTCATCTTCACTTTGCTGGCTTTTTTTTTTTTTAAGCAAGTGACTCAGGGATTATTTACTTTGTCTGGTAATATATATATAAGGGGTAAAATTACATAGCAGCCTTCCCCTTGGAGGAAACACTAAGATGGCCTTTGGACCTGTATTACTGCTCATTTTCATGAAAATTTCAGGACGTGAAGATTGCATAACTTTGGACCTGCTGTCAGATCTGGCCAGTGGCAAATGTGTGAGCTGAGAGACAGACTCCCCCAGACCACATTCACACTCAGTTACTCAGTCACACGAGCACCCAAGCCCCATTTCTCCAGGCCAGATGGATTCATTCCACACATGGCAGCTTGCAGAAGTTTTTTTCCATTGTATACAGCACTGGATTTGCTCAGAAAGGTTTGAGTCCCGCATTTGTGAGGCCTTAGCCTGGGTCCCCGGACAGGGAATGCCTGGCCACATAAAGACCACTGGTGCTGCCAAGTCAAGCTTGTAAGAGAGGGAGGCCCCAAAATGCAGCCTGTGAATCCCTGCTGGGTGAGGATCACCAGCTGCACAGCCTTTAAAACCAAGTACACTGTTTCATCAGAAAGAATACCTCTGACCGTACACATTCCCTCGAGCTTGGAGTGTCTGCAAACAGGCAATTTGCTCACAGTATGGAAGCTTATCATCAGGCAACTAATTCAGCTTTCCTCCACTGGGATAATAAATTCTATTTACTTACCTGTTATCAGCAGCAATAGTTGTTTAGAAAGAATGAAACAGAACATGATTGATTAGTTCTTTCTCCAGCTCCTTGTGGATCCAAGGTTATTTTTTTCATCCATCATGCCACATTAACACAAGCACGATTTCTTTCAAGGTAGCAGTGTGGCTATCATGGTAACGGAGTGGATTATTCAGTGACGTGCTCAGCAAGAGTAGCTGTTTTTCTCCCATCTTCACTGCAACATGCATATAAGATTTCTAAGGCTACCGTATGCTTACAGCTTTTTCTCCCATACTTTATTTAGACAGGAAAACCTGTTGGTTTCTGTATAAATTTCAGTGTCCAGAAATAAATTGCAATCCTCTGAACTAAAACAGGAGTTCAGATATAGCTCTTTGCCAGAAGAAAATAATTAAAGGAGAGCTATTATATTTATTTATTTACTTACTTCCTTATCCTTTATCTGTATGAGCAAACAGTGAATTTTCTCTTCTGCTTTTATTGAAAAGTCTCTTACCAGGGCTTAGGTCCTCTCTTCTCCCCTGGGCATTCTCTCCAGGGAGCTGCAGCTGGTCAAAATAGAGCCAGCAGAGCTGCAGCCGTGCCTTTGCTTATTTGCTTGCTATTAAAGTCTGTCATTGGTTCTACAATAGACAATATGATTTCCCACTTGCAACAGGTGGTGGAGCAAATGCAATCCAGACAGGCACTCGCCCAACACAGCAGCTGTGGCTCTACCTCCCCTGGGACATGCCATGGAAAAGTGAATACACATACAAGGCACGGGTTTTTTCCTAAAAACTATGTGCTTGGATAGGGACAGCCTACACCTCCCTTGCTCTGGTCTCACCTGTTGCCCTCCACCTGTAATGTTCACACTTTGCCATGAGTCTCTAAGCCAAGGCTCCCTCTGCCAGTCAGCATGGATCAGCACACCAATGCTGAAGATGAAGGTAAACCCTCCTTCATCAAGGTGGAAAGACTGGTTTTTTCACCCAACAAGTCTTAAGGGATGGGGCTATGCTCTGTGGGCCATTATTTTTGGCAGTCACATGCTGAAGGGGTAGCACCAGACCCCATCACCCTCCAAGTCTTCTGTCTTTCTTCCCTGCCTTTGCTGCCCTAAAAGCTCGTTGCTCATTCAGCTGTCTCATGGACTAGGAAAATGGGGGAGATAAGGGAGGGAGGCAGGGAGGGTAGGAAGGCATGCAGCTGATCACAGGACAGATAGCCTTAGTGGTGCAGTCACATTCTCTCTTTTTAGAAACACCAAATGCATATGCTGTCTCTTTCTGTCTGGCACTCATGAAGATCTCATCTTGCCATTCCTGATCAGCAACAGGCATTCTGGAAGAGTACTGACACTTAAACTTTCAAAGCATGTCCACACTGTGTGGGATTTCACATGGAGAGAGAAGACCTATGGGGGTAGGTCTTGCCTTGAGTGATGGAGGATTATTGCTCTGTGTGGAGGAAAGGTGAGTGTATTACTCAACAGCCCCTTAAAAAAAACAAAATGAAAAAAGATAAATGACTGTGCATGAACTTGACTGAAGCACTCTGAGGCCCCAGCTCAGTTTTCAGCTGAACTAACAGTAAGAACATTTTTTTAACAGATTTAATTTTAATAAAGTGAGACAAGCGATTGGAGTCTGAGGGGAAAATTAAAGAAATGCAGCTGAAGGGGAAACCTGCTGCTGCAATAGCTTCATCACACCTTGAGCTAATCCATTCCCCCCTGCACTGTTGAGGAGGGAGAGAAAGACCCTGGCTTTGTAGGTGGCCAGCAGCCTGCCAAAGTTGACCCACCACACTTTGAGACCAGGGGATCAGCCCTTGTGCATGCCAAGACCAGCGCTACCCAAAGTCATATAATGAATGTCGGATAACAAGCATGGAAATGTCCAGGCTGTTCCTTCAAAAGGTGCCAGAGCAAGCAGGCAGTCACATGGACGTGGGATGTCAACTCCAACCACTTCAGGCTGCAATCCAGAGCACCAAGCCGGAGTGTGGAGGAAGCCATGCACTCCCTGGCAGGAAACCAGGTGGTCCTGCTTTAGCAGCTGGGCTCCACGGGGCTTGCCTCGGGATTGCCACGGCAAGAAACAGAGAGACTACATTGGATTTTCAGGACTGAGCCTTAGTCTGTCCTGCCTAATGACATAATTTCCTCACAGCGAGAGCTGTCCCCAAACCCAGGGAGACCTCCATGTCAGAGAGATTCCAGGGTATTACTCTGACATACTAAAATAATTGGCTGTAATGGGAAATGCTGATTGAGATGATGCCAAAGTGACTGTCAAGAACACTGAATAAATATTGCACGAAAAAATGCCTTCACATAATCAGAATTGTAGGCATTTCTGTTTGAAGGTGTAAACACACATTTTCCAAATGAAGCTTTTATCATGGTCCTTTAAAAAAAAAAAAACTTTCCTTTATACCTATGAAAATATCAAAAGATATTTGACTTGATACAAAATACTTTTAAATGCTGTCCCAACATCATAATTTCTGAGCAGTTTGCACTGAAGATGTAATATCTTGGTGCTCTGAGCAACAGAAGACCAGAAATACTGGATTGATAGTGATCCTACTCTAAGAAAAAATTAGTCCTCAGCTTTTAGTAAAAATCTACTTTTTTCCTTGTTATTTATAGTAACGTTTCTAGTTCCGAGTTCTCATGCTGAGAAATGTGAATGAAATCAGCTCTGGTTTTGTTGTTGTTTTCTGTAAAGAGAAGTGACCTGGGACCTCTGGTACAAGTGGTGTTGCTCATATTTCTGAATCTGTGAGATTCAGAAACATCCAGACATATCCTGTTGATTAAAAGTAGCTACAAAATAAGGCTGTGTCTACAAAACAACAAGTTTTCCCAAATTACCCTCACAGATTTTAAACATTCATTTTGGAAATAACTGCCTTAGCAGAACGTTCATGAAGTCAATTGACAGCATAAACCAGAGTAAATCTAGACAAAAATGAATCTTAAATACTAATATTTCTATGTCCATAAGTAGCAGAGATCCTCCACCTACATCTGCATTTGGCCCCCAGTTACTAAAATAATTGTGCATATTAAAAGATTAAGCCTTTTGGAAGCTGCAATCTTTTTCTGCCAATTTATTCCATACTGCTATATTTTTAATGAGGTCATTTACTGGAGGGTTTTGGGCCAAAATCCAGAGTATCTACGGATGGGCATGGATTGCCAAGAACAATTGTAGATAAAATTAGAGTGTATGACTTTTTCATACAGGGAAAACTGAAATCTGTATACTCATTTTTAATTAAAAGGTCCTTGGTCTGGGAGATGTGTGGCATATTCCAAATCTAATTAATGATTACCTTTTATTTTTACTGTATTTATTCATTCTTAAACAGTTTTCAAATATTATCCTGTGTTGTTAAATACAGTGGGTCATGAACAATAAGTTTCTGTCCCCTTCTGACAGCTCAAGAATCCCTGAAAGTGAGCAAAACTGGCAAGAGAATTTTGCAATTCTTTTTCATGCTCCCATAATTTCAGAACAAGTCCATTATAAGTGAGAATAGAGTCAGCTTTGGTTCTTAGAAGAGAATAGGCATATTCTTTGCACAGGAGCCTTATGTGTCTTCAGCAAAGCTTTGGCTTTTGCACTGTTTAAGCTGGGCAGATAAACACTGTCTACAAAGAGGAGCACTTGAAGGCTATGTTTACTATTCTAGCTTAGTTAGCATCTGCCAGCAGCCAAAGTACCCTAAAACGTTGCTAAGTCCTCCAAGAGAGGAGCTGTATCCTTGTTCTATTATTTTATTTCTGTGCTAGTGGCAGTAGTCTGAAATACGAAGGTCACTGACTCTCCAAAAATTCACACTTTAGTGTGACTATTCATGTTATGCCAAGTTGTTTGAAGTCTATATCCACAACTTCATAAATGAGGATCACTCTTGAGACAAACATAGACTGTCCTGACTACTTCTATCTGACTCTCCAGATTCTCATTTAGTTTACATAAAATGAAATTAAGATTGGGCTTTAAGGTTAATGGTGGAATCTTGACTGGGATAAGTTTAGCCCAGACACTATCAGTGTCACCATTATTATAACAACAGAATCAAAGGCTTTCTATTTTTGAACACTTGTTTGTACATCCCAAGATTTTCTTGAAGGGGAGATTGAGTTCAGCTAGCAGGTTTAAATTGATATCTAGTTTGATGCTGATAAGGTGTGTCTCCGCCTATGCACAAGCTTGGTTGTTAATCAGTTATTTCAGTACCTAAAAACTCCTCTCAAATTGATTAACATGT
The DNA here is from genome assembly GCA_013400235.1 of Oriolus oriolus. NCBI lineage: Eukaryota > Metazoa > Chordata > Aves > Passeriformes > Corvidae > Oriolus > Oriolus oriolus. The sequence goes on from VXBT01006100.1 coordinate 620,124, forward strand.
TTCCAAACTTAGATAAATAACTTGTTTTATGCCTTGCCTATTAACCAGATATGCTCCACTGTGGCCTGCTATAATCTTCAGCAAAGAAAAAAAGCCTGAAGGATAAAGAAAACTGGGAAGAAAAGTAATGATGAGAGCTGTATGCTGTTCTCTGTTAGCACAGGGGGGTTGATGAAGCATCCGTAGCTGTTTAAGTAGGCAGTGTGGATAGAAGGATTGGCTCTGGTGCCTGTGCAGCACTGACTGGTAGCAAGTAAATCTTCGCTATTGCTCGCAGTGCAATGCCTAAGGCACAGCGCTGTATCATAATGGGGAATTAGAGCCAGACTATGAAAAGCCTTGTTGCCTGCAACTAATCTGCAGGATGACAGCATTTTAAAAAATGGATAAATGCTACCTGAGCAAGGGGGGGAAACTGCAATATCAGAGAAGACACAGCGTATTTCCCTGTCAGCAACAGAGGATATATCTCACAGTGCTCAATACATTGGCTGCTGTAATCGTACTCAGTACAGCATGTGATTGTTTTATGTGGTTGATTTGCTGTTATCTTTAATTAGCCACAATTCTGTCTTTTTGAACATTAAATGAGTTTGGTTTAAGAATTCTAATTGTAAAAGTCTCTCAAATTAACAGAATGGAAAAAAAATGCGTTCATAATGAACTGAATTTTAGATTACAATAAGCTATTACAGGGAACAGAACAAATGTGTGCAGGAAAATTATTAAACTGCACGGAGTTCTCCACGCTGTACCATATTCCCCTGCCTTTCCCATTTTAGATACTCTTCTAGGCTCTCTCAAGTTTTCGTCATCTCCAACCACAGTCAATTTGTTTCAATGGAGACAATTCCTGAGCTTCAGCCATCCAGTAAGGGGAAGGATACAAGCAGACTCAGAATTTAGATCATCATTTTCAAAGGCTAGAGCGACTGGAAGATTTTCTGCCACTTAATATAGAAATGGGTGTAATCTTCCAGAAGAAATTTCACTCTCCCACAGCCTTGTCTTGAATCTTCTGTCAAAGGAAATGGGCTTATATATTGCTAAAATATCTTGAGCAGCTTTTGACACTTCAAAGCATCAATGTGCTCAGCACAACGTGGACTAGCTAACACTTCCAAAGTGACTGTACACTGAGGATCACACTGCTTTAGAGACAGACAAAATTCTTCCAAAACAGATGTCAAAACTGACACAGCAACCATTCTGCTGTGTACTCTGGCTGTCGCCTTCCTTAAACCTGCCACAGGGCAAGTATCAGCATACTTGCCATTCAATACATGTATTTGCAGCTCTTTCATGATACATTAGAAAACTACCTCTGTGCAGCCAAGAGGACATGTGAATGTAATTTCTTTCTCCACAAAGCATTTGCTATGTTCTTCGAAAGGTTAACTCACCTTACTAAACTGTACAAACATTATTTCACTTTTATTGGCACTCTTTTCAGACCATGAAATGACTTCAGTTTTAATCTACTTTTTTTTTTTATGCTGAAGGGAACAGACTAATTTAATAAGCTTCGCACACAGAGGTATTTCAAAAACATGTTTTCCAAAGCTCTTGAAGTTTGCAAGGGGAAAGGAAAATGGTGTATCACGAAGAAGGGGTTATTGTTGAGATAAATACAGTTCTGTTTGCTGGGCTGATATTAGTTTGTTGGGTTTTTATATTCCAAGATATGCCTAGAGACCATGGCACAGTTTTCATGCAGGAAAGGCTCCATGCTACTTGCATTGAGAGTAGTAAGGTTATATGGTCTGATTATCTTTTCCTAGGGGAAAAAATAAATTACTTGTAAAATAAAACTCTGAAAGGATGATTTCTTTCTTAGTATAATATTCTTTACCCACATATGATGCATTGCCCACTTCACTTCTCATGGTGTGTGAAAGCAGAAGGTGGAGCACCTAACAGGGCTGGTAGCTCACTGGGGCACTAAAAAGGGTTGTAGCATCCAATCTGGTGCTACATAAAAGGAAAGCAGGCAGAATTTGGTCACTTCCTTTTGCCACATCATCGACAGAAACGATTTTCCATACTGTGCCTAGGGGGAAATGAAAGGTCCCAACACTCCTGAACATGTCTGTAGAAGATGATGAACCATCATTATCATTGCGAGCAGCGTGCCCAGCTGAACAAGCTGGCTGGTGGAGTGGGGCTGCGGACCAGGTGCACAGCAGCCTCTGCTTTCAGCAGCTATGGGTCCCATGAGATGGTTCCCCCAAGGCTGTGTCCTCTCAGGAGCATGGGATGTCCAATACAACCTCACACTGGCCAATTTTGTGCAAAACCAGAGTAGCTGGGGAGGTCCTGCTTTCACGGGAGACCATGAAAGAGTAGTGGGGCACCACTCTTGATCAGGATGCTCCTGTTAAATGCTCCAAACTCTGAAAAAAAAAAAAATTTCAGAAGTGTGGGACATGGTGATCCTGCTGACAGAAACTTGCCTCAGCTGAGAATTTCAACCTGTATTTTTTCTGGTGAGGGGTTAACTTGGGGACAACGTGCTGCAAATGCTCCTTCCAAATTCACTAACGTATTTGAACATGTGTTTGAGTAACACAGCTTTGCTCTGAGGAAGTGGATTTGACTATCAAATCCAGACTCTTGGGTTTCATGGTTCATGAAATTGGTTCACATAGCAAAATATTAAGGATCTCATACAGATTATACAGGCTATATAGATTAGGAAAATGGCACACAGCATTAGCTAGTGGTTGCTTCATACTTAAAAGGAAAAAAAGCCCAGCAGTTCAGACAGCTCTATGGTAAGCCTGTAGGGGATCCAATCTCTTGAAGACCAGGCTGGTCAGATTGACCAGAATAATAACTTCAGTCTATACTAAAAAAAAAATTCCAGGTACAACTAGGGAAACAAGGATTTTGTTCTCGACAAAACAGCGCTATCAGTGCTGAAATCTGCAGCCCCTTTGCTTCTTCCTCCCACCCTTTGAGCTGAGCATTTGGGCACTATTAATCCTCAAACTGACAGCAGCAAGTGATCTTTATGATAAGAAGAAAGACTGTCCCAGAGTAGCTGCATATCAAATGCTTCTGCTAAAGGGTTTGTGCCAAAGTGATCAGCACTGGCGAGGCCACAGCAGGAGTGCTGGATCCATTTCTGGGCTCCCCAGCATAAGAGAGAAATAAAGATACTGGAGAGTCCAGCAAAATGCCACAAAGATGAAGGGACTGGAGCATCTCTCCTTTGAGGAAAGGCTGAGAGAGCTGGGGCTCGACTCAGAGGAATCTCATCAATGTCTATAAACACCCGAGGGGATGGTGCCAGGAAGACAGAGCTGGGCTCTTTCCAGTGATGCCCAGTGACAGGACCAGAGGCAAGAGGCACAACCTGAAACACAGGCGGTTCCCTCTGAACAGCAGGAAACACTTTTCTACCGTCAGAGTGACTGAGCACTGGTCCAGGCTGTCCAGGGAGGTTGTGGGTTCTCCAACCATCTGTGGAGTTCCAAAAGCCATCAGGACATAGCGCTGGACAACTGGCTCTGAGCATCCCTGCTTGAGCAGGGAGGTCAGACCACAAGACCTCCAGAGGTCATACCCAAAATTTCTAGAATAGTCTTGGTTTTTTGGTCCTGTGCAAATTTTTACATATTGCTCAAGTTTTGTATTAAATTTCAGCCAGTGACTACTGAAGTCCTAGCTGTAAGAATCATATCCCAGATCAGCATTCAGTTTGGGTGTAAAAATAGGGAAACTTTTGTCTTTCAGTCAGCATAACCCTAACTGACTCATGTTGTACAGAAAAAGAAAGAAAGAAGGGAAAGAAAGAAGGGAAAGAGAAAGAAAGAAAGAAGGGAAAAAGAAAAGAAGGGAAAGAAAAAGAAAGAAAAGAAAGAAAGAAAAAGAAAGAAAGAACGAGAAAATAAATAAATAAAGAAAGAAAGAAAGAGAAAGAAAGAAAAAGAAAGAAAGAGAAAGAAAAAGAAGTAAAAGAAAGTAAGAAAGAGAAAGAAAGAAGAAAGAGAAAGAAAGAGGAAAGAGAAAGAAAGAAAGAAAGAAAGAGAAAGAAAGAAAGAAAGAAAGAAAGAAAGAAAGAAAGAAAGAAAGAAAGAAAACAAATTTTCACATCTATATACTCTGTTGATTTGTGCTTCATTAATATCCATAGCTTCAAGTGACATGAAGATTAAATGGAGTATATAGTCAACAATGTTATATTTGTATTTTACCTGAAAAATTCCTTGCCAATGTCTAGCCAAGGCAGTACACACCATCCACAAGATCTGTCTTGATGGATAGTAGAAAACATCACACATTGCAGGAAAGAAATGGAGTCCGATGTGTAGTGCCTGCATCAAACTGAATCCTGTGTTATATATGAAGAAAAAAGTGTTTTCTAATGACTGCTTTACTGTCTGTTTTACATTTTTAAGGCCAGACTCTTTTCAAAAGAATTGCTGTAAGTAAAACTATCCTATAAATTTGAGATATATCTTGAACTGTAAACAAGGCTAAAACTTTCCTACTCTGTAATAAAAAGGAAGTTGGTTTTTTGGGTTTTTTTAACATAATAGCTGAAAGTTTCTTCTGCAGCCTGGGGAAGGTATTTTAAATACTGTTTTTTCCTGCATGGATTAAGAATTCCATTTAAAATCTGCTGCATATATAGTTTCTTTTATCACACTGTCATCCTGTGTTTTCCTTGTTTGAAATCTCTCATACTCCCAAGTACAGACATTAGGACACACAGTCATCTTTTCTTCCTCCATTGGTTTAGACCTGTTGTGGATAGCATGGGGTCCATTTTTGCCCAGGAGTATGTTCTTAGCAGTTTTTAAAAGCCAGACCCGTGTGTGTGAGATGTGAAAACCCCAACACACTTGGACAGCTTGGGCTCTCTCACCAAACATTAATGTTCACAGAAGTAGAAAAAGTTATATTTCTTCCTGAGTGGGACATCACCACAAACACACAGAAAAATATACACAAATATGAGAGCATAGTGTACTCGAACATAAAAGCATAATGACAGCTTTAACTCTTTAGCTGATGAGTGTTGCTAACATTTGGTTATAAGCGCATAACTTGGGAGAAGTGTATCATATTGTTGCAGTGATCCCTGTTATCTTTGCAATTAGTTTGAGTATTTGCAGAGTTGGACCAACCAAGAGATGGAGAAGAAGTGAAGAGCTAGCAGGTGAAGAGAAAATATCAGGTGAAGAGAAAAAAGGAGTAGAAAAGAGAAGGTGTCATATAAACTGATTTACAGAAGTTCTTAAAAGTTTGGGGTAACTGAATATTTCAAAACATTATTTATATTGAATTCTTTGATAAAAATCAAGGTAGACCTGTATGACATTAAAACTGAAACCATTTTTATATTCTGTTGCTCAGGAGCAAAAAATAATGGGACTGGTCTAAGATACCAAATACATTTAATATAGAGATTGATTTTTTGATGCAGTGACCGGAACAATTTGTTGAACCTGAATTTTGAGACTATTATTTTTTAAAATTAAAGGAGAAATAAGCATTTGTAATCTCTTTAAAAAGTACCTTTTGTGATGCACTGTCTCATTTTCTACAAAGTCAGAAGTTATAATATTGTACAAGGTCTGCATATCATATTAGTTCTAGTTTTACAAAATCTGCTGATTTTCTTCTAAGGCTTCTTTCATTAGTTCCTGAGACTCAAAGACTAAGCAAAGACTTTTTTTAGTAGCAAATAAAACAATTTAGAGGTTTAATGGACTGTCACTTGGAAGGAAAATTATCTAAATACGGGCAGCAGGTTTCACTGCAACCATTCCACATTCAGCTCTTCCCATTACCCTAACCTTCTGTGCTGCAGTTAAAATAAATTAACAAGAATGTGAACACAGCTAAAGTGAGAATTTAACCTGGCAAGATTCGGGGCTGTGTAAAGTAAATTTTATTAAAAAGTGCTGTTAAGACAGACAGAAGTAATTTGGTTCCATCCTCCCCTGTTGTATTCTACTGAGTCTGAACAGCAGCCACTCAATTTGCATAGGAGCTTGCATTACCAATAAATAGAACAAAACATGGCATTAACTGCAGCTGGAAACTTGACTTCCTTGCTTGTAAAGGGAATGGGCATTTGTTCTCTACTTAAAATACATGGTAGTAATATAGGAAATAGTCCTCTTTTATTGTTGCAAGCAGTGCATGAGAACTAGCGAAGAAAATTTCTGTGTTTACCTTTTCTTTTCAGAAATCAAATGAGATGTGTGAAATTTAGCAGGAGAATGTTAAAGCTTCATTGTAAATTCAGTATATTTTTAGAGATGTGCTATCTGCTTTAAATACTTTCTAATTTGGATCTGAGCAAACAAAATCTGCTAGCTGAGATAAATACCTATGTAGGATGGAGAAGATTTTGGCTGGGATATATGCAATCAAGCATTTTTAAAACCTTTAATAAAGCACTGAAAATCTTTGCAGTGCTTTATCAACACATAATAAAATGCAATTTCAGGATTCAATTTTCACTTAGGTTTCACAGATCAGAATAAAAAAAATATTCCTCCCTTGAAAAATGTTGAATTTGGACACGGGTACTACCCACTGTGACTGTCTTCCCCCACAAAATGCAGTGGGATATGGAAGTCCCCAGCAAGGGCTCAGCAGATAGAGCCCACGTGGGCATCTCTATGCCTGCAGCAAATACAGCCCCAAAAACTGAGAGAGTGGTTCAAGTGCCTTGTCATGGACATTCAGAGTTCACTGGATTTCCCACAGGGTGTCCTCCTCAGTGGCCTTTCCAGCAGAGTATGGCATTCCTGCATGTCAGGACCATGTCACATGGGCCTGCAAGGTGCAGATGATTCGGGTACCATCAGGCGCCTGAAAGGACTCTGCCCATCTGAGCTTAGGCAGCTGAATCTCATCCCAAGCCCCCTCTGCATTCATAGGACTGAGTACCACAATTTCTTCAAATATCTAGGCCTCAGTACATAAAATTTCGTGGTGGCACCAAATTCATTATGCCACACCATACCTCGGATTGTAAGGACATTCTGACAGCTATTTCTAAACCCACTGTGAAAAACCCTCACCAAATTTGCATATTTTAAAGCTGGTTTTATTAAACTCCAAAGCTCTCTCATTTGATTTACTGCAATCATCGTAGCTCATGTTAAAGTCTGTATATTTGGCTACAGAAAAAAATTTAAAGAATGATCAGAACACATTAAACACTATGCTCTAACAGTGCTTCCTTTCTCTTGGGCTAAGTGTTTTTTGGGAATTTTATCAGGTCACTACAGGAGGATGGCTTCTCTAAGGCGTAAAGATTTGTGTTACAGGCAGGGGAGAGAAAGAGTGGCAGCATTAGGTACTCCCATCCATTCAGCCAAATCAACTTGCTGTGCCAAGGGGTAACCAGCGACCCTCCTTTTTCCATCTTCTCCCAGCAGAGCCTATCCTCCTGGGCAGTACCTCACTTTCTAAATCACAGCCCTGTTGGGGTGGGGATCCCTGCTCATCTCCGGTCTCTGGGTCATTCCAACTCTTCTGTGATTTCTTAGGGCAAAACAGCCCTTCAAAAGCAGAACTTGCCTGCTCTCAGCTGCATACCTCAGAGCTGAGAAAAGTGGAGTCAGCTTCCTTAAGACCTCCCTTCTGGTTCAATGAATCTTGCCCCGCTGTGAATCACCTCATATGCTCCCCTCAGGCACCTAGCCTTGAAAGAGGCCAGAGTCCAGCGTTTGCTCCTGTATTAATCCTTTCCTTGGGCTGGCTGGAAGCAGCTCTTTTCTCAGTGACTGGCTTTAAAATCATCTTCCTCGGTCCTTGGATTTCATTGCAGTCAGCATGTGTCTAGAATGAAGAATTGCAGCATCCCAGTTATAAGCACCCCGGGCTTTTATTAGCTATGGTCCTAACAGCCTAATTCCATGGTTAATCATTAGATAGGTCTTCCTGTTAGAGATCAGACTTCAGTCTTAGGTCAAGTTAACATTGCTTGTACAATAAATGTGCCCCCATACCAAACCATGTCCTGTCAGAACACTGGTAATCACCCACCACACTGCTTGCCTTTTGCAGCTCTTGAGCAAATTGCCTTCAGATAATATCATAGCCAAGAAATGATTTTTCCATTAGCTAAGATAAAAACTCACATACTAGAAGCTACAAGTCGTCAGTAGGATGTAACAAATACCTGAATGAAATTTGTCTCTCTTGTGAATGAAACTCATCTCATTCATCTCAGAAGCAGTGTTGTGGTAGCAATACTATGAGTCTTGTAAAAAGTTTTACATAATTATGATAGTCTTCCACTATATTTTTGGGAAGAATACCAGAGCTCAATGGTGGCAACATTTGCTGCAATCCTTTTCTTATGTGTGAGTTTGGGGCACGTGGAGGTTCTATTTTGGGTACAAGAGCCACACAGAAACCATGCATTCTTCTAATTTTCTGAGATGTCCAGATTAGGGATAGAGGAATGATTCTGCGGGACAATACAGACAGCAGCACTTCAGCCACCTGTTATACAATGACCAGATTTTCAAAAGATATTTGAAGTGACCGAGGAGTGTTGGAAAAACTCTGTCCTTACAGAGTTCAGTCTTGGACTCTTGGCAGCCGATATTCCTCACAATAGGAGGGAGATTTGCCAAGGAATTTTGGATCAGGTCTCTTCACTTATTCTAGGCTTTGAAATGTGTTTTGCAACCCATGGAGAAAAAAATAGGGAGAAATTAAAACTGTGACTCAGAACCAACCCTAGAAGGTGTAAATTAAAGGGTTAGAAGACATCTCACTTTTAAATAGTGTTCACATTCAATAGAGAAAAGCACCCCTTGATGTTGCACTGACTTTTTGATTTAGAGCTCAGTAATTAAAAGCAGCTATTTTTAAAATGGATGTTTGTTAATCCAAGATGCTGTTACTTTGCATTTCATTCCAGGCAGCACTTTTATAAGTTTGCTCATAAAAAGCACCCCAAAAGGACTAGTTTAAAACCAAAAATCCTGTGAATATTTATCTACTGGATTTAAGACGTGATGAATTTAAGAAGCTTAGGAAAATGCCAGCAAAAAGTCCACCAGTGCTTTCTAGCACTGCAACTGATGCGATATAAATTGGAAATGAATTTCTTTCTGAAGAGAGGGCTTGCACTGGAAACAGTACACTCTCATTGTAGGTCCAAAGGGAGAGGGGAAAAAAGCTGTGATTTTGCCACTTTGGATCCCTCCATGGCTGATCATCCCAGGGGAGGGAACTGGGTACTCTGCATCCCCTGGAGGAAGAAAATCCTTAGGCCTTAATTTTTTATCCTATTGGATCAGTGTGAATGATCATTAAGTTTAGATTTTAGACTCAATAGTGGTTTTTTGTCACCCAAAAAGTGCAGTGACAGCTTGGTATTTCAGACCACCTGTGGAAAAGCAGCATGAAGGGAACTAGTACGGATTAGCTGCCTTTAATTTTTAGCTCCAGGATCTATTCTGTGCAGATAAAGTTTGGTATGTGAGGTTATGAGTGTCTGATTATGGGATTTTAAAAGAAGACTTGATCCCTATCTGTTGAGAATGCTTTAATGTATCTGTTTAGTCTTAATTCCACTTTTTCCCCCCTTACTTTACTCCACTTATTTGTAAATTCAATTTTCCTCTATTTTTATTCCTGTTGAATTGAGCTCTACTATTTTGAAGCCTTCCTATTCTAGAAAGAAGCTTGAAAATGAGAGTATGTCTTTATTTCTAGTAAAATTCAAGTTGCCAGGCACCTATCTAATGCATTTGCTCAAAAGTTCATGGTTACACCTACCTCTAGATCTGGAGTCTAAGAAAATTTCCACCTTCTCTGAACACATCAGCAAAGGGGTGCTAGAGACCTGTTTTCACTGAATGTGGAACACAGAATAGTTTCTGATCAAAGGTCTGCAGACAGTAAGAAGCTCTGTTCCATGGAACAGGTCTGGAAACCCACACGACCCTAGATGTTCTTGGTTGCATAGCTGCATTTTCAGTTTCTTATTCCTGAGTTTGTTGTAGACGGCTAAGAAGTTATGGAAAGTGAGACATCAAGGGATGCATTGTCCTCTCTGTCTGAACCTAAAGACTGTACCTAAGATGGCACAGGACAGAGCCCCAGAGCAGGTCCCTCAGCCTTTTTTGGTTTGCCAGTGAAGAATCCAAACTTGATGGTCTTGTGAATTCAAAGTTTTCCAGGGAGAAACCTCTGTGACCAGAGTATGTCAGGCTGGAACATATTACTCTGCAAGTGGTATTACTCTGAAAGTATGTTTGCCAAATGCGACAAGGATGTAGGATCACCATTACATTTGGTCCGAGAACTTCAGTAAGCAAGCAGAACTTCATCCAGAAAAATTCTTACCATTTAAATATTTCCCTTCTGGTGAGTTTATATTTTGTCAATCTTTGACAAATATCTTAACTCTTTTTTCAATAAAAATGAGAAAAGTGTGAGTTCAGAAGCATGTCAACACCTTCTGTTTTGTCATCAACTGTGATAAAGTTAACCTTGAATATTTTTGAATTTATTTGGTAAAGTAGAAAAATGACATCTGTTTTGTAACCTCACATCTTCCTACACTTTCTGACAGCATGCAGCATTTTCACTGAACTGTAAGGTTTGCTCATGAAAGCTGAGCTAATCAGAGGTGGCTATCCAAAGTTCAGTCAATAAATAGTTTGACTTTCTAGCTTGTAACAATATAAAGAGATCAATAAGAACTATGAATATTATTTCTCCATTTCCTTCTGCTTCCTGTTAAGCTAGCCATGAAGGACAGACTACTTCCCTTCTACCAGTTTTTAGTCCTTAGCTGTTATGCTGCACCTGTTCAGGGGATAGAAAAAAGTGTAATGTAAATACTAGCATCTAAACATTTGCATTTAAGTAATACATTCCTAAACAATATATGTTTATAGCTTTTGCATATTTACAATCAAATCAGAACGTTTAATTAAAAATATATATATAATTTCGGTATTTAAAATGCACATGGATATTTTTTTGTCACTGTTCTTGCAGAACTGGCTCAGTTATGAATGTTTAGACCAAATCTCTGTCCTGAAAAATTAAGATCACCACTAAGAGCAAGCTTTTGTTTTGAAAACAAGTACATAATTTCTACCTTAACAACATATAGCACAGCTTCAGTAATGTCAGCCCACACGAAGCTTGTGAAACATCCATTATGTCAGATTATTTTCTGGAAAAGGCTTTAGTAAATGACTGTACTGGAACAGAGAGGAAGTGTCCAGTTTGAATTGAATATCAATGCGGAGATTAAGCATTGGCCAATGTGAAGTGAAGGGTATTTCTGAGGCAAAACAGAAAAAGCAAAGGCCAAAAAGAAACACAGTTACATACTTAATATAGAGTTTAGAGAGAAAAAAAGGCAAGAAGGATCCAGGAGAGCCAAGTCAGTTTTATGTATTTACATAAACACCAGTTATCTGCAAAACCAGCGCCTTTTATTTTGGGATTTTTTTAAGGGTTAGTGAAAGTGAGCGTGTACTTTGGATCTGTATCTCGCCTGCAATTAAGATTATTTGTGGCCAGACATTAATGCAATTTTAAACAGAGGACTAAGACACAGGCCATAATCTGGAAGAACATATTTAATACTCATAAAGAGTTAAAAGTATTTTAATTGTCAGGATGGCTGAAATTCCAGGAAGGAGTCTAGGGAAATAAGCCAAAATAATCTTGGAACAATTCTCTTTGAATATTCATTGAGGACAAAGAAGGTCTGAGAACAGGAAAAGTTCAGAATGCATCTCTGAAAAAGAAATTTGTGGAACAAACTAGAAAGCTCAACTTTAAGACTCAGGAAGAACAAATTAAAAGTGTCAAGAAAGGCTGGAGTTTTTTTGCTTTTAGTTATTTGCCATCAGTGCTGAAGAGGTCTGTTTTTGCAACTAAACATGATGTTAGCTACAAATTTGGGGTAGTGGGTAATACAGTGCTACAATCCAATACTTCAGCTAATAAATTCCATCTCAGAGTAGGAACAAATGCCAATTTGGGGCACTATGAAAAGGGCACTTCAAACTCTACACCTTTGAAAACAAGAGACAACTGCCTGAAATTCATAAAATTAATTTCAATGCATAAAACTGCAGGGGAGAGAGAGAGGAAATGTAAAAACCCACAGAGCAGGAACCATGCAGCCAAACACCACTACTACAGAAGCTGACCTAGCTCATACAGTGGATCATTAACTGCATACATGCTGATGTTGTGATGTTACTTTAACAAAAAACAAACTAACTTTTTGTATCTTGTAACCTAAGCATCATACCTAAGAAGCAGGTTGGTTTTATTTTTTCACATGATGTGGTGCCTAGGATCAGTCATCAGTGCCCAGTGTCCAGTTCTGGACACCACAAAGTGCAGACAGAATTCCAAGGAGAGAAAAGATATCCAGGGAGAATCAGTTTAAAACACCTGATATCAAAAGGATGAAGGGATTAGAGGTAGGTGAGAAAGACAAAAGAGAAGAGACTATCATAACATGTAAAGGTTTTGTGGATACTGGAATGCTGCTAGTAGGAGAATTTCTCAGCTTCTTGCCTTAATTCTGTGAGAATTTTTCCTTTACCACGCAAGTTATGTAAGCAGTCAGATAGGTTTTGTAAATAACATTCACATCTGGTGTTTTTGTTAATTTATGTTTTTTGGTATGTTGGACAAATAGTCTGAAGTGAGTGTCTAGGGCTTTAGCCAATCATCCCAAGACAAGTGTGGACACTGTCCAATGGGTTTATGGAACTAGGATATATAAATGGTATTGTAAATTAATAAATAATTCATTCTCTCGCTAAATCTCCATGTTGTTGCATCTCTGAACCCCGGCTAACTTAGCCACTTATAGGTTTTGCTATATAGATGTTCATCAGCAAATGTTCTGCATGCTTTATTGGACTATGACAGGAAAGAATAAGCCATGATGTTCAGCGTTTTCCAAGGATGGAGTCTGCTCACACCCCCTGGGCGTGTTGTTCCAGAGTTTAACCACTGGGGTTTACAAAGGCTGCAGCACGCTCTGTTGCCCTGTCACTATGTGCTGCTAAATCCATCCCCATCTTCACTGTAATCACCCCCATGGGTGGTTGTAGACAGCAATTTAATCTCTTTGCCCTTTGCTTTTTAAGACCGAAAAATCCAGTTCCTTCTCCTCTCTTATGTCTTGTGCTCCAGACATCTTTGTGACATTCTCCAGCATGTCCACGTATTTCTTTGTACTGGGGAGACCAAAACTGGTCACAGCTCTCCAGATGTGGTCTCACAAGTGCCAAGAGGAAAGGAAGAAGCACATGCATGTGTGCAGATGGTTCCCATTGCCGTAAATGCACGTAGCTGACTCACATTAAGCTTGTCTGTCAGGATTTCCAGGTCCCATCCAGCAGAGCTGCTCCACAGCCAGTCAGCCCCAAAGCATGTGATGGGTTATCTCATCCCAGATACAGGACTCCATGCTTGTTTTTATGGAGCATTATGAGGTTGCTGTCAGTCCACTGCTGTAGCTTGCAGAAGGTCCTCAGCTTAAGAGTCCTGCCTTTCAGTCCTTCAGCCACTCCACCCCAAATTTTCTATCACCCACCAATTTTCAAAAAGCACAGTCCATCCTCTCATCCAAGATAACCAATAAAGTGTGATAAACAATAAATAAATAAATAATACAGTGTGATATCTGAGAAATAGTACTTGTACATGGCTGCCAGGCCTTTCAATGACTGACTATTGCTGTGATAGTCAAGAAAGCCCAGCCAATTTTTTGTCTACCTTGTAGTGAATCCTCACAGTTTGCCTACAAGTTTACTCTGGAAGAACCTGTCAAAGTAAAAGCCAATGTAAAGGTATGCAACATTCACTGCTCTCCCTTCATTTACAGAGCCCCAAAATTTTGCTGCAGAATGCAGTCAGGTCAATCAGTTTCCATTTGCTCATGATAAATCTGTGTTAGTTGTTTCCAAAGACTTTCAGTCCTTCATGTACTTGGAAAGGGTTCTGTGAGGACCTGCTTCGTAATGTTCCTACTTACTGATGTGAGGCTGACCAGGCTATAGTTGTTTCTTTTTTTTTTTTCCCCTGAAAATGGGAATAAGATTCCTCTTTTCCCAGTAATGAGAAACCTCTCCTGAACACCAAAAGCAATTTGGCGTGACATGGACAAGCTCCTTCAGCTCCATCCTTGAATTCAAATCTCCTCTATCACAGTGGAGATATGTATGTTCATTTCCTCTCCCTCACTTTTCTAAATGCTGCTAAGGGCAGAAACTGTGAGGTCTGAGATCAAACCTTGCTAATAAACAGAGACGAGAAGAGGACCTTGATATTCAAACCCTTGTCAATGCCCTTTGCCACTTGTTTGTCTCCCCCTAGACAGCAGTAAGTACCATATTCCTTGGTATTCCTTTTGCTGCCAAAGTACTTACAGAAGGTTGTCTTCTTAGCCTTCACATCTATGCAGTGTCAAATCCAGCTGTGCTTGGCTTTCCAAACTTTCTCCCTGAAATAATTCTGGGTGGTAACTGTACATTGCCTGTGGATAGTCTGCCCCTGCCTCCAACTCTTGTGGCCCGAGCTCATTGGGAGTTATACACTCAGCCGACCTGGCGTCCCAACACATGTTCCTTTTCTTGAGCACAGAAACAGAGCTTTCTTACCCTTTAAGAAGGTTGCTTAGGAAGGTCAACCAGCTCTTTTAAGTTCCTCTGCCTTTCAGGGCAGTATCCCTTGTGGCTGTGAGGCTTCTTTCAGGCACTCAGCTTTGCTCAGTTGCTGTACTTGATCAAACCCAGCAGCAATGGGCAACTCCACACCCAGCTTGGGTGACTGTAACCAGGCTGGATGGAAACCACTGTCGACATTTGCTTGGAAATTCTTCGAAACAAACATTAAGTTGCACATGCCTGTCTTTGGCCATGTCAAGACAGGAAAAGCAATTCCAGCTTTAGCAGGAAACATGGAAGGGGCACTCCAGGAAATCCATAACATATATCCAGCGAAGCCAGAAAAACATTTTCTAAGATTCTCCCTGCTGGTCTTCATCTTAATGGAAAATCCCCAAATAAACGCTTCCCAAACTAGTTTAACATCTACTTGCCATTAATGAGTTTGATTTGCTCCTGTCTGCTGCAGAAAGACTTGCAATCTGCACATTATGGTACACAGAGTGATGAGCAATACTAAGTGCACCCTTTTGTATGGTATAGTCAACCTGATAAAAATAGAAACAGACCAAAGCCTAAGGAAGGATTTCTTATTCTCCCACCATCAGATGAAGCTCTTCAGACCCATAATTTAAATGTTTGTCTCATTGTAGAGGTGCTAAAAAATGTGTCAAAAGACTTCAGCTAGTTAGTCTGCAATTTAGCTTGAAAAGTTTGTTTCTTCCCATTCTTCCTAGTTTTTGAATAAAGAGATAAGGGAAAACGCCTGCTTGCCATGGTAGGTACATGAGCTATAATTTGCAATGAAATATCATGAACTGTGCCATACTACAGAAGCTTTAATTAGAGTAATTAAAACACATTGTAACTTACCAGTGATTTTGCATTCAGTATATTTTAAACAGCTGAGCCCTGAAAAAAATGCAGTGATTTGCTCACTACCACACATCAATGGGTTTCTGCAGCTGTGGAATCACACTCAAATTGAGCTTGCACAGGCAGCCAAATTATTCTTTAGGAACTGGAGAAAATCAGAGAATGATATTCCTAGAGACAAACCATTAAAGAAAAAATTAACTATTAGATCTCCTATGTGATTTTTGGCTCTTTGTACCCAGATGGCAGACTTCAAGGATCTTTTATATTATAAATATATACATACAAATATATGAACGTTTCCCTCTAGTTAGCCAAAACAAAGAAATATGCTCCAAGACAATATGCTATTAAGAGTACTGTGAGCCTGGACTCACAGTAGAAAGGAAAAGATACCAGGTATTACTGGCTGGAAGTTTCAGACCAGCTGCTTGTTAAAGGATAATCTCACAAGACTGTAATTAAGAAATGAATATGCTTTTGAGTGAAGGAATGAGGGCTAGAAAAATTTTTCCTAACTGTTTCTTGGCAATTACATTAGCTTTGTATACATCCCCAGTGTATTTTATTGTGGAGGCCTTTACCGCTTCCAGAAGCTAGAAAATATGAAAAAAATTCTGTCATCCTTTGCACAGATGCTTAAATCAAGACCAGCTATGGGTAGGAGACATCTAATTCGACTGCACTGTTACACATCCTGCAAAAGCACTTGGTGGGAAAATACGTAGGAGATTCAGTATCAATATCACCATCCCTTCAACGTGTCTCCGTAGGGCACATTGCAATGGCTGGTTTGTGCTGTGCACCTGGTGCAGCTCTAAGTCCAGGTTCAAGGCCAAACACTCATCTTCTACACACAGAAATCCCTAAGCTTTGACCACAAAGCATGTCCTGCCCTGTGCCTGCTGGTGGAGAAGCAATCAAGCCCATCCCCAGCTCAGAGCAGTACTGGTGAGCCACAGCTACCTGCCCACCTGCCATTAATTGTTTCTGCAGGCCCAGCGTGAGGACTGAGATGAGTAGCTGGGGGTCACCTAAGTAAAAATGCTGACATCATCCTAGCCAGAACCCATCAGAGGCCAATTTGGACAGAAAAATGCCAGCTCAGGCACCAGATGAGCAAAAACCTAAAGATTTCCTTTGAGGAGAGACCAGTCTGTAAACAGAAGATTTTTACACTTCCAAGTTTAGTAAGGTTAACATCCCTGAGATTAAATGTACACCACAGCATCTGTAAATGGTAGAGAAGAGTATCAAATCTCTAAAGGTCATGCAATTGCCACACAAAAGCAAGGGATTTCTAGCAAAACAGTCTCTCTGGGCAAGGATTGTTCTGATATTTTCAAGACAGCACAACAAAACAGCTAATCATTGTAGGTTTCTGGAGGACACCCTACATAGTTAATTTAAACTAGAGCACAGAGAAATAGAAGCACTTTATTCCAACACTGTTCCTTTTTTTAAAACTACCTTTCTGAAAATGTAATTGAGTCAGCTGTTCAAGTGACAGCATTCACAACAGGGAAAGGATGAGTCTTCAGTGAGTGATTAAAATCTGGAACAACTCATTTAGATAACCATAAAAATATTTTATTACACATCTAGTCCAAAATCAAGAATATGTTTGTCATAGGACAAAATAAGAAGAATAAAATAAAAACAAGACTTCATACAAGCCTTTGGAATATGTTTTCTCTTTCTTGGGAGCGTTTGAAAATTGTAGGCTATTTCTGATACAGAAACTTGTCACAGGACATCACTGCCTCTCACTGCCCACCAGGCTGTCCCTTCTTGCCTCTCAAAACTGTGAGTGCCTTCTGCCCATGCAGCAGGCACCAAATTTCATTAGTCTGCTCCTACAGGAGACCGATTAGCAGGGCTGGGACTGAACTAGGGACACAGATGAACCTTTGCTTGCTTCAAATACTCATTTGTCTACAAAGTCAATAAAAAAATAATAGTCAAACTTCACAAAGCAGTAATACTGAAGAAAACACCTACCTGAATAACCCTTGATAGCACCCACAACAAGTGATGCTTCTCACTTGCACAATAAGCCATTACAGCTGCAGTCCGGGGTGGTCACGGTCCCCCACTCTGCCCCAACAGGGAACCAGGGGAGGATGCCCTGGCTCAGGGCAGTGGCAGGGATGAGGTCATGCCAGCCACACTCCAAACAGCAGGAGCTTCATCTCAGGTCCAGCAATGAGGGTCCAGTGTTTCCTTCCATGAGGATCTACTACCACGAGACTTACACCAACATGCAGGGTTTATGCCACCAGTCCCCGTGCTGAACATTGCATGGGTCATCCAGCCCTTATCCCTTGTCTCCAGCAAGGAGTAGGGTGCTGAGGGATGGTGGTGCAGACTCCTCCACAACCAGAGGGAAAGCTGGTGATGGGATCAGGATAAAAAGAAAACAGCCCAGCTGTGACTGCATAAACTAGCTGGGTCCACAACTACAGATAAATTCTGTCAGTAACTGGACTTCCTTAGGAAAAGAAAATAGCCTTGTTTTCTGGATATATGGTGTAAGAAGATTTCAGTATCTTCCTGTTTTACTGGTCAATCCATCTTTCAGCTGACCCATAGCAAACCTCAAACAAAATGTTTTTCATAGAATACTTGTCAGCACTGTATAAAGACATTGGTTATTGTGACCCGGTGACATGCAGCCTAATTTTTTATGATTAAAAAAATGCAGATGCCTTAACATAGTAGGGAGAGAGTTATTAACAGAGATTTTAGTGCAGGACTCAGTAGCGTGTGCAATGTAATCTGCGTTCTCTCTTTGAGGCATGAGTCAAGAAAAGTACATTTGGTAGTTCCAGCAAGTTGTGCAATGCCTGCTTTAGCTTTCTTGCCTTCTCAAAGGTCAGACTATTCTTCTAAGAATTGTTATCTAAACACTCACTGTTCATCTAATTATATTGCTTGCTTAGGGGCACATATTTAATACTAGTCAATTTATTAATTTAAAAATGCTGGAAATGCCTCAGCTCAAATCAGTTGGTTCCTTTCCTTCAAAAGCAACATGCTAAAGAATCCACATTGTCTGCAAAGCTTTATCACACACACCTTTTCATCTCTAAATGCCACCAAAAGCTTCTTCTCAGCCAATTTCAAAGCACACACAGAGCAACAATAAACCAGAAAGAAAGCACGCTGAAGGAGAAGCTTCTGTACAAGTAGGTCACATCCAGCCCTAGTCATTTATTCATTAACAATTACCTGAGAGTGCCCAAGATCCTCAGGTGTTCTGTGTAAGAAAACAGGCCAAATCAGTAATCTATTGAGGAAATATTTGGTATTTCTGCTGTATCAGTGTTTGCCCTGCTGCCTTCCCAACTCTATCCAACAAGCAGTAACTTGTAGTAGTTCAGCTCCAGTTTAAATCGCTTTATTCACCACAGGTGCAGATGGGTCACACTCATGAGAAAGCTTCAGTCATGTGAATTGGATTTGGCATAAAAACCCATCCCAGCACCATGTGTGTTCTGTCTATAGGTAGTGAAAGTTTTAGTCAGAAGATTTCTATCTAGTGTCATAGTTGCTGCTGACCAAAGCACTTTAAAGGACTTCTATGTAAGCTACTGGTATTGTTACCAGCAGGTAGGTAAATTATAAAGAGTTACTTTATAACTCTTTTCATGGTTATAGGGGTGCAATTTGAAGAGCTGTAGTTGGTTAAGCAAATGTGCTGTGCACAGAGAAATGGCAAGTCATGGCTTCTGCTGATGTGCTTGAAAGTAGTTAAGGGTAATAGGACTTTGTGGGCTGGGAGAGAGGAGAGGGGATGGTGTGGTCTGAGCTAATTTGATATTAGTGAGGGTGAAAATGTAGCTATTATAGGCAGAAAAATCTAATTGCTCAGCATGTTTGCATTGTGGCTTTTTACAAAGGTTCTGTCCTGTACCTCATGACCCTGTTTTTACTTCTAAGAGGATCTCCCTTTGAAATGTGCTCCTTGAGGTATAAAACTTATTGTAGTGCTGTCCATTAGTGTTGGCTTATATAGTAGGAGGCAGCAGTCTGCTATAATTTGAGTTATGAATTGTTTATACATATCCTATTTTAAATCTGTTCTTAAGGGTTTTTTTGGCTGTGTCTATTTGTGATGCTGAAATGATTGGAAAACTGAAGAGGAGAAAAACCTAAGTCTGTTTGAACTGAACCCGTATCCCATTCCTCAGCAGGGGGGAAAATTACTATAAAAATTATTTCTTTTCCCTTTTATTTGATTTTTTTAAAAAAAAAATTATTTAACTGGTGTCTGCCCTTGGTGCAAACTGACCTGAGGCACCAAACTGTCAGTTAATGTATGTTTGTAGAAACCTGACCCTCTAAGATACAGCTATTTAGTGTGCTGAGCTATTCTGTCGTTGCCCTTAATAGGCCTTCAAAGACATGCAGCTTGAATAATAACCTAAATCTAAAGTTGTTACCAAGAGTCTATAGGCCTAATCAGCTGCCACCACTGGGAATAGTTAATGATGAGTGTCCCACTTCTTTGTAACTTGTGTATATTGTTTTTGTTTATGCTTTAGTATTTGCTGTCATGATGCTCTTCAGAGAAACAGGACAGTAAAGTTTCTCTCAGCCTTAAGGTTGTCCTTTGGGTCTGGCATGTGATTTTGATAACAGCTTGAATAGAAACTTGGTGTTTATTGGAACAACACCAGGTCAGTAGCTTTGAAGTGTAAATCTCCTGTTTTGTTTGCCCAAGAAGTGCAGATGAGTCCTGGTAATGCAGGTCTACCTTGCCCTGGGAGTATTTAGCAGTGTGCCTGAGGGATGGTAGCCTGAGCTGAGAGCATTTCATCACCTCTGGAGCGATATCTCTGGCTCTACAACATTGCTGAGGGCCTGGGGAGCTCTGCTTGGGCAAGATGAAAGGGGAAGGAGGTGATCCCTTTGCCCTGGTCCCCTGCTGACCACTGACTGCCTGTTCTGTCTTGCTGCCCCAAGAGCCTGTCTGTGGCTGTTGTTCCTTTTCACCTATGGAATAACTGTCCTAAATCCAATTTGCCTCTCTGCCACTTAGCTATGCAGTAAGTCTGCTGTGACTTTCTTTAGGCTTTCTAACTGCTTTAATAAGAGCATGGCCTTGAGAGATATCTTAATCTGGGAAGCCAAAAGGAGGATGTTGTGAGGGGAAAATTGCTCCCTGAAGTTGCTTGCTCTGATCTGCGGAGTGGATTTGTGGGCCCTCTGCAGACTGCTAACAGGGATAAGTCCTTGCTGTTCTCTGTTAGATAATCTTTCCTTGCTTTTGGGATCCTTTTAGCACTGAAAGGAACTTATGGATATGCAGTGTGAAGGGTATCCACAGTTAAGGAAAGAGCTATCTGATTTATACTCTTATATTGACGCATGTCAGCAGTCTGTATAAGTAAAATGCATGTTTAAGTTACAAAAATTTATGTATACACACACAGTATGTGTGTATATATATATATGTATACAAGCTGTAACTAAAGATTCTTGTTGCCATAGTGTTTAATTCTAAAAAAACAGCCCTCTCCCAACCCAGAGCATTTTTTTCAGAGCTCCTATATTAATCATTAGTTATTGTGGTGTTCTTTATTCCTTTTATTGATGTTGCATGTAATGGTGTCAGTCTGCCTTGAGATTTTAAGACAGACTATCAAAAGACAAATTTTCTGTAAGAATTAATTCAAAGAGATGTATTATTCCTGCAGCTCTCTTCCATGTTTCCAAATACGATATCATGAATTTAAATAGATCAACTACAGTTGATGTCTCTTCTTGATCTATTTGAATTGCTTCTGAAGCTACTGATCATATGCTTTTGTCTCCTTCATGCTGGTGGCACAGCTGTCTGCTCATTCAAGGCCCAACTTCTGAGGTTCTGGGTTTATTCTATGCCTCTAAATGGGCTCTAAAACTGCTAGCTCTTATAAGTAATCAATGCTAGCTCATTCTTGGCAAGGATTTAATCCACACCAGGGTTTTGATGGAATGGTTCGATTACTCTTTCTCTTGAACTTGATAGACAGATGCCAAAGGAATAAAGGAGATGGGACAGTTTCCATAACTCTTAATGATATTGTGCCTTACTGTGCAATTAATAGTATTTATAGCCTTATGTACTCTCTCTTCTGCCTCCTCCTTGATATAGAAAGGTGAATTACTGCTTCCTAAAAATCCATAAT
Organism: Oriolus oriolus; assembly: GCA_013400235.1. Classification (NCBI taxonomy): domain Eukaryota; kingdom Metazoa; phylum Chordata; class Aves; order Passeriformes; family Corvidae; genus Oriolus; species Oriolus oriolus. The sequence continues at coordinate 641,821 of VXBT01006100.1, forward strand.
AAAGACAAAATAACTCCTGCAAATACCTTCTTTATAGTTCATTTGAGCAGTTAATTAAGTATAGTGTGGTTTCTCTTTTCAGTGACTGAAGGAAACTCAAAGCAGTGTCTAAAGAAAGTGTGAGCCTATGTATATGAAGGTGCATTTCACAAATATATTATAATTACTTATCTTGTAGCATTAGGTAATATTTTCTTTTCCTGTGAATGCTTCGGAGTAACAGCCCTGTTAGAACTTCTACAGAAACAAGCTTGACATTTCAAAAATCCCCATTTATTTGTTCCCTGGAGTAACTCATCTAGCAAGTGCTCTGCATTTCCTTTTCTGCTCCGGCCATCCTCTTGTGTGTTAGCATCATATTTGAAGTGGAGATAACTGACCTGCAAAAAAGCTGCCTCTTCTTTGGGCATCTCTGACCTGCCTGAAAGTGCACAAGAGCACTTCAGCCATAGAAAATTACAATATCTCTAAGATGTTTATGCCATGTTAATTTTGCTTGAATATGAGGGTAGTAAGTGCTTACAATAATTCTGACATGCTGCACAAGCACAGCATGTAAGAAATGTTTGCATAATACATACCTAGAGCTGTTGTTCCTCCCCTAGAGGATCCAAGCAAATTAAGATTTCAACATGGAAAAGTTATCTTTCAGGATTGCCATTTCTTTGAAGACCCAACAACAATCACAAAATATATCAAAGCAGTTAATTTGTTCCTGCTGTACTCAAGTGTCTGTGTGTGTGTCTTAATAGCTTCTTAATGGATGCTTAAGAAATTCTGTCTGTGTCCAGCAAGCAGAGAGCTCTCGACACGTTATTGCTGATAATTACCTGTGAGTTTAGTTAATAGGGTTAATCGGCTGCAGTGAGAGGTTGTCTTTTTGCTGTCACATTTGGGAATTCATTGTCAAAGATGTTACCTCGACTGCTCCAATGTGTTGTTTTAAAAAAAAAAATGTTGAGGGATAGAAAGGAGAAAAGCTCTGCATTTACCAACCTTCAGCAGCAGCAGATCACATTAAGTCAGGTAACTAAGCACAGAACTGAATCCTGTCCAAAATACTGTTTGATCCTATAACTTGTAACACTGGGTAGATTGTGTGGTTTAATAAAACTTTGTGAAGTAGCAGATTAAATTTATGCAGCAAACTTTCATTTCCTTGTGGCAACTTCTTGGGGGGCAGTCAGAGGTAACCTTCCGCCCTGTCCTGCTGCAAGCTCTCTAACCCATCCCGAGATTACTGGTGCAGATGCTGTGGGCAGTCACTTCCCAGTATCCATGGAGGGATCATTACAGCCCAATACATCCTGCTAAAAGAGAAACCAGGACAAAATCGGTTTGCTTTTGTTTTTTTTTTGTTTTTTTTTTTTAGATTACCAGCCTAAGTACAGCTTTCATAGTGACAGCTTTCATAGTGATAGCTGGGAGTAGGTTGCTCTCAGCTGTTTTGTTGTCATTGAAGGAAATGACTTTTATTTGTCCCCCAGGCAAAAGGGCATAAGCACCACAAAGAGGGTTTGGTAGAAGCATGTGTTTTGTGGCAAAAAAGCAGTAGTTCTCGACTCTCTCCATTTGGCATATTGCAGTAATGCAAGTGAAAATGTCCTGTTACCCACCCCTGCACACACCTTTCCCATCTCACCAAAAATCCCTAAGGAAAAAATCCTCTGTCCCCCTCAAGAAAAACCCCAAACAAACAAAAAAAAAAACCTCAACCCCCCTAAAAAAAATCCTAAACTAAGCCAGATTAAAACATAGGGAAAATTTTGATAACTTCATAATTATCTTACTAGAGTGAATACAGGAAGATGCTTCAGGATAACGATTTTCTTTATACACAATTATTTTTCAATTTAAGAAAATTTCTTGATGACAGTCAAGTATCACTAACACTTTTTGCTCTGCTCATTTCCCAGGACACAAAGGCAATGTATAAATATAAGCTGACAATTTGTACTTGCATGATGCTGTAATAGTAATGTGTTGTGTGATTTCACTTCAGTCCAGTGTGTTGTCACTATGTCTGGCTTAAATATAAAATTCAGATGAGCAATGTAGGATTATTGTGGTGTATAGGGCTATGTCTATAATGGAACATGCATCTTTGGAGAATGCTGGAAACAGCCTCTCTTCTGCTGCTGGAGTATTAGATACTGTCTTTGTGTCTAAATGTGGTGAGCATATGAATGTGAAATGTAAGAGGAGATTTGCCAACTGCTGATATCTTTCTGATTTCTCTGCCTCCATATGTCTTTCCACTGGCTGCCTCTTACGTCACAGCTTCCATCCCCCTGCTCAGATGCTTTTATATCATTTTTGGAAGAAGGATCTCTGTTCATCTGACAGAAGGCATGCATAATGTGAGCTACTTATTGAAATAGAAGCAGTTTCTTGGACCGTACATAGATACTGATTTTCCTGAGCTCTCCTCTGAGGGTACAGGTAGGGAGGCTGGGGAAAAAAAGCCCAAAACCACATTATGTTTTCATGTCTGGCTAGATCTGAAGTCCCTCAGTGCAGGGTGAACTGCAAGAGGAGCGTGACTCTGCAGAAATGTGTTTACACGGCAGAAAAATCATCCCAGTTGTGACTCAATGGTTCGTTCTGTTTACATACACCAGTACACAAGCTCATTTTTATTTAGCATGCTTAAACATTTCCTAAGGAGGTGTGTATGCAATACAGGTTCTTATTGAGAAATATTCCTGTTTGCAGTCAGGTACATATTATGTTTCTTGAACAGAAGAATGGAAAGCTCAGTTGCAAATACTTCAATTAAGAAGTGAAAGATATTTCTTTCCAAATTAACTATCTAAGCTACCAACTTAAAATTCTTGTTTAAATAGCAAAAGTGTAATTTTCACAATAATGTGAATTCTGCATAACCAAAATAAATAAATTTCCAACTAATATGTTTCTGTTTATATGATAGGTACAAACCAGACCTTATGTATAATATCAAAACCAGTGGCTTACTGGCTTTTTGGGAAGTTTTAGGTCTAGCGACTGAGTTCTAGATTAAAATAGTTTCTCATTCTTTATTTAAAGAGCAGATTTCTTTTAAGGATATTTGCAGTTTTGTTTTCCTAGAATGACCTTCAGTCTCCAAGCAAGTAAAAATAAATAAGTTGAGGTGATTTTTTTGTTGTTGTTTTGTTGTGGTTTTTTGTTTGGTTTTTTTTTTTTGATGGTCTGGAGAGATGCTTTCTCTGGTCCTTCAGGTATGCTCCTCTAGAGAGGAACATGGTGAGCTTTAGCAGCTCTGTGCCTGCCTCTAGACCTGCTTGCAGCCCAGGCTGCTGTGGGTGAAGGAGGACTGGATGTTCTGTGCTGGTCAGATACCCTCTTGCAGCACTTTCTGCACAGCTGACAGATACCCTGGCTCTACTGTGTTCTGCCTGTACCCTTTGAGCCTAAAGCATGTCTGTCTTCGACTGAGTCCTTTCACTCTTCTTATCTGAATAGTGTTTGTGTAATTGTCTGATCAGCAAGGTTTCAGGCAGTTGTGAACTAAGGATCTGGCAGTGAGTGGCTTAGGTGCTCAGGCTTGGAAATATGTATATAAATTAAAACTTGTGAGGGCTTAGCTGTTCAGAATAGAGTATTCTCTCCCTCCAAGGTAGGATACTCAGTCACTTAAGATGGAGACTTGTATGCTTGTAGAATAAATTTTTTAAAGGAACAAATAATCCATATTTGCTTTTCTAAGTGGATATGAGGTACTTAGAAGAGCCATTAATTTACTGAGTAAATCCTTTAGACTGCAGACAGTCACTGTGGCTGGATACTGCAGGAGACCATCATAGGCAGAGGCTGAGGTGATGTAATGCACTGTATTTTGGATTAAAGATTATTTCCTTAATTGATACCTGGAAAGCAGACACTTAAACTATTCTGACTTGTGAAATATTGCTGAGATAATGGAATCTGTGTAATTGCAATGAGGAATTGTGAAAGAGTAAGGGGGCAATACCTGGACGATGCTGTCACAAACCCTCAGCTGTAGGCTTTGTAAATCTGATAGTGTTAAACCCTGCCCTTGCACACAAAAAGTGCTTTCAAATAAAGGCAGAAGCACTCATGTGAGAGATGTCTCTCCTGTGTGGTGTTCACTTGGTCCATGGGTGCTTCAGAAGTGCTGGTGCCAAAGGGTGACAGGAGTGGCAGGTCTGGCTGAACTGGTGGCAGCTCGGGGTGTCCAGGTGTGGAGGACTTGACCTGAAGATTCTGCCTGAGTAAGGGGTTACCAGAACAGGCTTTTTTCAAATCAGCCTTAAGTTTAGCCCTCCCACCTGTCAGTTTAATGGGGGCTTTGGTGCTGCCTTTGTGAAGGAGTAATGAAGTCAGGACATCCCTGCAAAGTGTGCTGGAGAGCAGCTAACTGTTTGTAACACCATGCTTTTTAATTACAGCTTCAGTCTCGGTATTTTAGTTCCTCATGTATCAAAAGTGATGAATCTTACCTTTTTAAAGCATGGTGTTTGCTTGCATAAATGACATGTCTTCCAAAAATCAAAGTAATCTTGAGTGTGTGCTGATTATCTTATGCAAATCATTTTAAGTTTATCTTGGGTAACACACTTGTTTCATTCTAGGGAGCACAAAGATGCACTTTGAAATGCAGACTAACATGGCCAGATGAATTATACCTTAACTGAGTTCTGCTTCACTTGGGTCTAAGGGGAAGAGGGGCAGCAGGGATTACAGTTGAAGCAGCTGACAATGTACAGAATATCTGCCTCTGTCACACCTAAAAGATTAGCACAGCATCCAAGATAATTGCTGTTTAATAGCTGCTCAGAGATCCTCATAAAGAAAAGCAATGGCTGGGACACATTTTATGGATGTATTGTTTTTTTGTTGCAATGTGAAAGTGGCACAATGATTGTATGGTTCTAGTCAGTGTAAAGAAACTTCTACAAAACCTCTTTAACACGATGTATAATGACTATAACTCGCAGGGGAGCATGTATTATTCGAGGGAGGATGGTTTGTCTTGCATATCTAACACTTTTTCTAATTATAGTGCTTTAAACAATGGCTAATAAAGCAAGCTACACGCCGTCATTGAAAAGCTAATAACTGCATTCTTCTTCAGAGGAATGGTGGCGTCAGCTTTCCTTCTCCACCAGGTAGTGGTGGTCTCTAAGACACTGCAGGCACTACTGCATGGTAAATGCTGAAACTCTATCCACACACAGATATGGTAATGGAGGATCATTAAACACAAGTCAAGCCTTTTTTATCTTTCATCTGTACTCTGGGAACAATTCATTCAGTGTGGTCTGACAAAGTGTGGAATCCTAATGAGCCACTAAGGAAAAAGCAGCTTTGTAAAGTATATGTTGCTCCTATGAAGGGTCCTGTTTCTGCCTCTAACTTCTTTCCACCAAACATAAATACTGTTCATTTCGGAGCTCCCATATCTCCTATTTTCACCCTCCACCCCTTTTCCTTGGCTTCACCTCTGCAGGTGAACAAACACTTTAAATTTAGTCTTGGTAAGGGATTAGTGGCCTACTGTTAAATAGCAGTTTGGAATACTGCTTTTGGAATGCTCATTGGTTACTTCAGTGACTAGTCAGAGAAAAACAGACTTCACCAAATACAGTATCAGTTTTGAGAAGTGTGAGTTGCCTCATTTTACTACTTTTATACTGGGAAAATGGAGCTAATAAATGAACATGTCAAGAAACTCTGGAACTTCTGTGCCTCTTGACTAATAGGAAATGTTACACACAAATAAGGCAACTGAAGGATTTACTTCAGTCTAAAAGGTTTAGGTTTAGACTGAAGGAACATGTAGGTACAGACCAAGGAACACTGATGTTTTTCATCACTCATTCTCTGTTATGGGTTAATTAACTGTGGCTCTGTATTCCCTTCCACCTTCACCCTTCCTTCTACCTCTGTATTAAACCTCTAGCAAAAGGTGTGATGAGACAGGGCCAAATACATCTCAGCAAAACAATTCTCCAGCTGAAACCATATTGTGCAGATGATTTCTAATTGTATGTAAACTTGTTTCCTCTCTTCTTGCTACCATTTCTCATCAACTGCAACAAAATTTCACATGAAGGTGCAATAAACTGGTAAGAGGGAGAAGCTCAGGCCCAGTAATTTCTATGTGCTTTCTCTTGATCTAACTTAATTAATTTTTGATTGATAGGGAATAAAATGAACAGAGATTGTGTCATACTGTGATGACTTAGATGATGCAACTTCATATAGAAGTGGTGTTTCTAAGAGTATTTGTGGCAGGTTCCTTGACCTGTTTCTTCCTCTTCTACTCTAATATTGCTGGAGCTGAGTGCTGAAAAGGCATCTTAGCAGGAAAAACAGGTACCTGAGATGTCCAGTCTGCAAAGAATGCAGTTTTTCTGGGGAGGTGGGAGAGGGAGAAATAAGACCTGATGACCATACAAATATATCATAAGACAGAGGAAAGTAATTTGTGTAACTACAGCTTTCTAGCATGGCATGATGAGGTGGATGTTTTAGGCATGGGTTGCCAGAGGGCAGTATTGCCTAGAGAAAAGACCTGGGTGCTGGAGGAAAGGTTGTTTTCTTCAAATGCCTTTTGCTTCATGCACATCAGATTATTTCAGTAAATTGTTAGCTTTATTGGGAAGAGGAACAGGGGGAGTACCAAAGGCCCAGGAAGCCATTCAGATCTTGGGCAAAACATAAGAAGTGAATTATTACAGTAGGTGTGTGTCTATTTTTGACCAGGACCTGGTAAATCTTCCCTTTATCTCCAGCATTCTAAGCAGCCTCTCTGGACCTGGGATGCAAGTCTGCCCCTCAGCTACTGAACTGCATCTGCATCCTACTCTCCTGCAACTGAGTAGCAAGGGAGAGACTTGTGCAGAAAGCAAGGCCCATAAATAGACTTTTTTGGGTTTCCCAGACCAGTGCCAGCAAACCTGCATGTCACTGTCATAGCTGAGGAGTTTCTGACCTATCTGATGAAGCAGAACTGTGTAAAAGCTGTTCTCATGGCTTGTTTTCTGTGCAAAGGCTGTTTTGCATGCATCAGAGTGGCTGTAGCAGACTTCAACATCATCCTTCAGAGATACCGAGGCAGTGTTACCCAGTCAGCAGTTTCCCGCGGCAGCTCTGTGGAGCACAACATCTATTTCCGGGTAAAAGCGAGTGTGGCCTGGCTTCCGAGGTTTCTGTAGGTCATGGGAGCTTAACACTGGCAATGCAGTCAGCTGGGCAAAGGAGAATTGCTTTGCACTAGAATGAAAGGTTAGAGCAGCAGAGTTGAATTTTATATTGTCATCCACATTGGGATTCTTCTGAGATTGAGGAGGTGAGAAGTATCAGACTGAGGTCTGAAGCAGCAGAGACAGATCTTTGGCCAAATGCTGCCTATATCTTCATGAGACAGGTTAACTTTCATTCTGGATGGTTCTGGACCCTTTTGACCAAGGGTTAGACACAGTTAGTATCTGTTTCCAGCCTTTAGCGTGGGACTGAGGGTGGGGGGGAGCTTGCCTTTGGAGCTTGTGTGTTTGTTGTTTCAAAGCTGCTGGCAGGGATACAAGTGTCTGCATGAGCTCTGCCTGTCAAAAGGCTGAAAATGGAACAAACTATTTATTTGAAGAAAGCGCTTTCTTCGTGGTTTGAATGTTTTGGATGCAGGTGGGTGGTCTTCCTGCTTTTTTCAGGACCTCCTAAGGGCGTATTTCAGTGCTATAGGGGCAGGAACCTTTCCCATTTGTATAGACTGCAGTTTTCAGCTCTTGGCTGCCTGTCTTGCACTGGACCTTGCTGGGGGTGGACAAGTATTTGGTGTTGCCACCTGGGCTAAATGGCTTGGCAGGGCTCAGAGTAACAGTTGGAGGGGGGACTTGAGGAAAGCCTGGGGCTCTCTGGGATGCTTCTAGCACTCAGGATCTCCACCCACTTTTTGTTTTACACAGGTGTTGAAGTCTTCAAAGGACCAAGATGCTGCCGCTTCATTAAACTGAGTTTAAGTTGTACTAAGTCAAGGCAGATAAACCCCGAGCCCTTAATACTCAACTTGATGACAGCCACACAATGGCCGTAAGGACTTGCAAATAGGGATGGCTGGGTAACAGTTGCAACTCTAACTCTTTTTAGGTGATGGGATTGTCAAATGAAAGTTTTGTGGGAGATGTGTGCATATGAAGCCGTACAGGCTTAAGAGAGAAATAGTGTAGGGAAAGAACTGTGTAAAATTGATTGGGCTACCTTGATGCTATGTATTGAATAGCTTAAAAATAGTCCATTGTCTAGTAAAGGGCACTGATGCTTCTTTTTATGTGATTCGTCTATACTCAATCTGAGCTGTTGCATTTCTGTCTTTGCCATGTTGATGACAGTCTGTGAAATCCCTACTGAAGGTTACTGGGCAGGCACAAATGCAAGAGAGAAATAATGGTTTTAAGTCTTACTTCAGAGGGGGAAAGGCTAGCAAATCCAACAGCAAATGTGCACCACCAGGGCAGCTTGTTACAAGTTGTTACCTGTTTTAATGATTTTTTCACACAGCAGCTCAGGCTGCCTGCAAGAGAGGGTTTGTTTAAACTTCTGTTGTGCCTTGGCTGCACATTGCTAGTAAGACAAACTTCAGTGGGGATTATGATGTTTTAGTGGCATGAATCCTGTCACTCTACGTGCATGAAACTTTCTGACTCACCTACGTGCATCTAAATACTTGTTTACAGCGAATTTAGATGCTGCATTCTCTGAATCTGAACTATTTTAATAGGTACCTACCAAGGTTTTGCACAGCTTTGAGGCCTAATTTACATAATGGCTTCTGAAAGAGAAAAAGGGCTTGCTTTCTCAAGTACTTTGACTGTGAGGAGGGCAGAAGAGTGTAATGGTGTCTCAGGAGCTTCTGTCCCACTATGAGTACTTAAATGTGTGTGCTCTATAGCATTTACATGGCTGAAAGGGGTTCTCTGGGAAACTTCAATATTGTTCTTTTCTTCCAGTATCTCACTTGGACAGTGAAGACATGAAAGCAATGGCAGAGCTTGTTTTTGTCAGAGCTGATGTCAGAGAGATGTTTGAAAGTAAGTTGCATGCTGTTTCAGGATGAAGTACTATGTTAGATTGTGCCTTTTATTAAGGATCATTGAGCTGAACAGGGATTCTTCATATCCCTGATTAAATGCTCTTCCAGAAGGACAAAATCTTCTTTTGGAGTCCAGGCACAAATATCATGGATAATAGCTGATTTTGTAGGTAGTTTGACCACAGTGCTTTGCCTCCAGAGAGGTAAGATTGGTCTACTTCTATAAGGATTTGGCCTCTTACATTTCTCAAATTTTTATTAGTCTCTTCAAGTCTTTAGATTTGACATACAGTCAACAAAATTATTAAAGCACAATGGAATATAAGTAATGTAGCTATATGATTAGTGAAATCACGTGTGAAAAATGTACAAGCATTAAAATCTCCTTTTTAAAACTAGTTCATTCTATGGAACAATGTGCCAGCATCTGGATTCTGGATAGAACATATAATAGTCTTCATATGAGTTCAATATGAGTTTCTTAAGCTTTTCATCTTTAGCTCACTACAAAAATAATTTGGTTTTGTTGTGTTTTGGGTTTTTTTAATAAGGAGATAACTGTACTACCTGTCTTGGATTGCCCAACATCAAAATATGTAGGTTGTGCATCAATTTTTTAATACTTTTTCTATTTAGTTTTGACTTTTTTCATGGCTGTGGGTTTTGTGGGGGTGGGGAAGGGATCTAGTTTTCCTGCAAAAATTTGAACAAACATTTTGGTTGTCTTGGAGAGCAGATTTATGAAAAATATATCTGCCTACTTCTTATAGCTTTGAGGAAAAAACCCTCAGTGTTGCCATGACTTGGAAGGACTTAGTCAAGGCAGGTTGTAATCTGAGGTCTGCAATATTTTTCTCATGCAGGTGAATCCTTTTTGATCTGTAGAATTTATTTGCTTGAACATCTTCTTTAAAAAGTGCTGTTTCTGTTGAGTGCAATTGAGCTGCACTGACTAAAGAAGAAATGTTCTTCATTTTTGGGGCTTCTGTGGAATTTGCCCCTGAATCAAGGAGGAAAAAAAATCCCCTTGCTCTTTCAGTGCCTTCACTGCTTGTATCCAAACAATATGGATGAGAAGAACATCTCCCTCTGCAACTTTACCAGAGAGGAGAAGAGAATGAGACTGGGTGAATGGGAGATGTTAAGAGAAATGAGGATGTGGCAGAAGTCTGCTGTAGAAAAAACCGTAATGTATACATGGGAAGGAAAAGTAATGTGTGCAGGTCTGATTAGATGGTAACATGCTGCAGTTGCAGGAGACCAGAGCTTCACTGGCAATCTTGTACTCAGCTTCTGAGTCTGGCTCAGGCTAGTCTCTGAATCTCTGTAAATAACTCTAGGCAACACACCTGCAGTCCCTGGATAAGGCTTCTGTCTCTGTACTGCTGCATGCTGTGAGATGGTGTACTCATGCTTTAAAGCATGGGAGACCTAATCAGGGCAAGAGCAGATGTCAAGACTGCAGTGTAGTGACTAGAAGCAGTAGCTCAATCTTCAGTCAGGCTCTCCACAGGTTTTTAGACTAAGCTGTTTGACCGGGTTGAAGCTCCCCATAGTGAGTCCAACTGCAGAGCTGAGCCCAGACTGAACTATTGTAAGAAAGATTTTTTTTTTTTTTNAAAGTTTTTTTTTTTTTTTTTTTTTTTTTTTTTTTTGGAAAACCCCTGGGGTTTTTTTTTTTTTTTTTTCCCAGTTCCTTTAAAAAAGTACTTCAAGCCCCAAAGAAAGAGGAGGAGGATCTTGGAGAATCCTCAGCTTAGAAAAAGAAAGCTTTGGTCTTATAGGATGAACGTGATAAAACAGGAGTCATACAGGAGTCAGCATCAAGAGATGGTTCAGGTGGATGGAAGTCCAGAGACAGCTCAGCCTCAAGAGGTGGTCAAGGAACAGGTTCAGGAGGATGAAAGCCCAGAAGGAGCTCAGGAACTCTGCTCACTAGTACAGCTGGAGCAAGAAGACCATCCCTCAGCAGCACAGCTACTGCCCTCTGCTCAAGAGCCCCAGGGAGGGAATGATACCCATGTGCAGACACAAAGGCAGCCAGTGCAAGAAGGCATGGCCCCGAACATGGCACCACAACAAACAGACCCAAGGTGGGAGTTCCCAAAAGTGACTGTGAAGGTGCAGCCCCAGAACATGAGCCAGGGCTGGGAGTCCCCTGAGGTGACTGTGCAGGTGCAGCCTCAGAAGCCAAGCCCGAGATGGGAGGCCCCAGCAGTGACTGTGCAGGTGCAGTTACAGCAGAGGGGCCCAGGGCCATCTCTCCCACAAGTAACTGTGCAGCTACAGCCCCAGGAGTGGGGACAAGGCGCTGCTGGCATCAAGGTCACGGTGCAGCTGCAGTTGGGCTGTGACTCAGAAGAGGTATCCTGCCTCCAGAACCAAGATGAGGAAGTGTTAGATGATGGAGAACAGTGGACCCCAAAACAAAATCAGGGAGAGACAATGGCAAGATCTGAAGGTGAGAGAGAGCTTGCTGTGGTGGAGCTGGTGCCACAGGGGGTTCTGAGCCAAAAGCAGGATCAAGAAGTGGCAAAACCCCAGGGGGACCAGAGCCAAGAGGAAAGAGCAGAAGTGGTGGAGCTGCATGACATGCAGGCTGGAGACAAAACTGACCTGAATGGGATGGTGACAGAGGAGCAGCTTCAGGACCAGAGCCAAGAGCAGGAACAGCTAAAAGCAGACCTGCCTCCACAAGAGGAAGGCCAAAGAAGTACAGAGATGAGACAGGAGCAAGGTGATATCCAAGAAGGGCCCCGGGGGATGATGCAAGACCAAAAAGAAAATCTAGGACAGGAACTGTCTAAGAAACGTCTAAGACAGGCTCCAAATTATTTTGTTGCTATTCCAATAACAGATGATCAGGTATGTTGAAGTAGTTGTTCTATTAAAAAACTTAACTTTAAACTTAGGCTTAATTTCTTATCTTGGTTGCAAGTATTGTTATCAAGCAAAGAGTGACCGAATTCTGCCCCCTTACCTGCAGTGGTCTGTTGGGTCTGGGATGGGGTTAACTTCCTCATAGCAGCCCTTGTAGGTGCTGTGCTTTGTTTTTGTAGATAGAGCTGCATTTATACACATCCACATTTCCGCTACTGCTAGGAAAAAAAAATCACTTTCAGGATTGCCACTGCCCGTTCTATAAGGTGTGAGGTGTTGTCTCTCATCAATAATATCTTCTATTCTGTAATCTTTTCTTCAGATAAAAGACCTGGCTTTCATCATTTTGTGTTGTCCCACCCTCCATTTTCTCAGGGCTGTATTTAGTGCGAGGGTATTGATTTGTTTGTTCATCTCCTTTTCCACTGAAGTTCACAATGGAGAATGAGAGTTTCCCTCTCTTCCGCAGAAGATTATAGAGAATTGATCTGTTTTCTCTTCTCTATCTTTTGTCTGACAAACTTGCCCTGAGATCCTAGGCAGACAGTTAATTTCAAGGACCCATGTGTGGAGTCTGTATGCTCATACTTTGAGGTGTGCTATGTTCTGTGATTCCCATGTTTAAGTAGGGTTGGAAAGAGCAACAGATCATTTCACCTCCATGCTGCTAAACCAAAGTGCAGCAAACAGTGGAAATACAAATAGAAATATTTTCTTCTAGAGGCTTGGTGGGGGACCTACAGCATTCCAGTTACCACAGTAAATGCTTCTTCTGAAATATGTCACTACAATTTTGCAGGGCTTGGCTACCACAGGCCCTGTCTTATGATCCATGGAAGTAAATTCCAAAAATGATACAACAGCTGGAGAGACAGATTTCACACTTTATTTACTAGTTAGGGGCTTCAAATGAATCTTGCGTAACTTCTGCACAACTCTTTGTACTTGTAAACAAAGTGGGAAGATTCTGCCTCACCTTGAACTACTTATTCCCATTCTGCTACTATGGATTTTGAAGCTCACACAAAACTTTCTGAAAGAAGGATATGGAATGTCTCACTTCCAAAGAGCACTGTCAGTACCTTTATGGACAGGTTTTTTACCCTTTTAGCATTTCATAGACAACTGTGACCTGCTGATAGCAGTGTTTTGTTTGTAGCTGCTCAAGGTATGCAAAAGCAGACAGAACCTCTCACTTTGTCCCAGTAACTGCTGTTTTCCCAAGGGGGCTTGGAAGGGATTCTGTTCCAGCATTGTGGAACAGCAGCACTGTGAGGTGGGACAAGGCCCATGCCCTTTATGTAGGGGCAGCAGGTGACTATGCACTCAAGTACATTATGAAGAGAAAGAAAAGCCTTGAGATGCCGAGACAATCAGTAGACTATTCCACCTGACAAAGACAGGCAGGGAAAGCCTTAATTTGAATCAGAAGCCACTGTGTACAGCTAGCATGGGCATAATGGAGAAACAGTATATAAATTGTGTAAATTATTAACATTTATAATATATATGTATCTTGGTATCTTTTCCTATAAAGCAAATGTAAGAGGCAAAACCTGAATATTTGTTTGTATGAACAGAGTGAAAATACAACATTCTGCTTCTGCTTGTACTTTATGGTGCATTTTCCAATGAACCAAACAGACATTGCTTATTGCAATATATAACTTGATTCCTTTTTTTTTCCCTAGCTTAAGCTTTCATGCAGTATCTGGCATGACTATTTATGCTGCTGAAAGGCAATAATTAAGTAGGATTGATGTATTTGTTGTACAGAATTTTTCCTTTCTTCCCTCCAGTGTGACAAGCAGTTGCGGTACAGTAGCTTGCTTTGGCAGGCTTCTGCGTTTTTGTTTTTACCTTAGTTAAGTGTAAAAACACTTGAGTATGTGTTAGAGGGAGACGTCAAAGGTGCCTTCTTCTTGGTAGGCAATTATTTGCTCTGGCTTTGTCTTGAGCAGAATGATCTTTGAAGGTTATCTGGAGGATGGCCTCATACAACTTTAGTGATTCCTACATGTGACTGGCTTTTGAGAGGTGAACAAAAGTGCAGAGCACATCAGGAAGATAAATGCCAGGAAGGGAAAATAACTGTGTAAGCTGAAGACAATGTTGGCAGATGAACAAATGGGTATGCAGTGGGCAAAGAATAAATCTAAGCTGGAAACTGGAAAGTTTCCTGCCATTTGAGGAATGAGATCATGGAACAGCTTGAAGGGTCATGAATGCCTAACTTATTCTGCTATTTTAATGAGATTTGAGTGTCTTAATATATGGCCTGGGACCATATCCTGTGCAGCCCTGTGGATGTCCTTCCCCTCTTTCTTCCTTTTCTTCTCTCTCAATTCTGTTCTTACTGGTTTCCCTGCCTTCACACTAACCCTGATAATCTGGCAGCTCTGACATCCCTGGTTGGATGCTCTGCCCAAGATATTCCCAGTTCATGTTCCTCTTCAGAGCTGCATTTAAGGGTGGCAGTGACCTGAGACAGCCCTGTGTGAGGCTATTAAAGAAACACTGAAGAGTGCAGTACAGTAAGGTTGGCATGTACATGTAGAGAGGGTGAGTAATGAAGTCATAGAATGGTTTGGGTTGGAAGGGATCTTCAAGGTCACCGAGTTTCAATCCACCTGCCTTAGGCAAAGATACTTTTCACTAGACCAAGTTGCTCAGAGCTTCATCCAACCTGGCTGTGAACACCTCCAGGAACAGGGCATCTACAACTTCTCTGGGCAACTTCTTCCACTACCTCACCACCCTCACAATCAATAATTCTTTCCTAATATCTAATCTAAACCTACTCTCTTCCAGTTTGAATCCATTCCCACCTTGTCCTGTCACTACATCTTGTAAGAAGTTCCTCTCCATCATTCTTGTAGTCTCTCTTTAGGTCCTGAAAGGCAGCAGTTAGGTTACCCTGAAGCCCTTCCTCTTCTAGGTTTAACAAGCAGAATTCTCTCAGCCTTTCCTCACAGGAGAGGTGCTCCATCTCTCTCGTAATCTTGGTGGATCTCCTCTGAACTTGTCCCAACAGGTCCATGTGTTCCCTGTGCTGGGGACCCCAGAGCTGGATGCAGCACTGCATGTGGGGTCTCACCAAATGGAGTAGAGGGGTAGAATCACCCCCCTCAACCTGCTGGCCAAATGTGTGTGTATATACACATATACATGCACATAATATTTTGACAATTATAGATGTTTTTACCTCTAAAGCAGAGGATCATGACCTCATTGAACATACAATTTGGTTGTCTTTTACTCTGTCGACCTTCTCTATTACAGAAGGGTTTTAAAGATGCTGTTAGTGTTTTGGGAATAATTATTGTGCCTTAATTATTTAAGAGAGCTCTCCAGATGGCAGAGCCTAGGGCTGTTGACATTTTTCTCCCTTTCAAGAGGACAAAGGAAAAGTCCTGTTCCAGTCCTGGTGGGTGAATAGCCCTTTTTTCTTTGTGTCTAAGCAGAGCTCCAGGAGGCTGGACACCAAGCTTGGGCTGGATTGAATCAAAGAATGTTATGGTCTCAGGCTTTCAGTACTCCATTTTAAGTGCTTCCTTCCTGCTCCTCACTTTCCAAAAAAACCTCAGCTGTCCCATCGAATACACAGCATTTATAGAAAAGTGCTAAAGACTGATACATCAAAAAAAAATATAGCGATAGGGTGGTCTTTTCCTATGGGAGAAGTTGTGGAGAATCATATGTTAAGATAAAGAGAGGTAAGAAAAGACATTAACTCTGTAATAGTTAAATGTCTACACGAAGGAATTTCACTCAGACTCAGCTTCCCAGATGCCTAAGCCTCAAACTGAAAAAGCAAAAGGATCTTCTTTCGTATTTCAAGGATGTTCTTGGAAAGATTGGGTAAGGGAGAACAACAGGAGGCTCTTTTGTGGAATTACTGTTAGTACTTAGCCTAGTCTGTTGAAGCAAAGGTTGTAGTTTGTGTGGTCGGACAGCTTGATAGCTTGATTCCTGCTCAATGTTTTCACAATCTAAACATACACTGTAAATAGCAGGCAGCAATAAATTGTGCTTCAGTTGCGGTAGGAATTAACTTAATATTAAGAGTCATTTCAGTGATGTGCTTTTCACAGTGACAAATGTACTGCAAGAGCTGGTGAATTCAGGGAATTTGTATCTTCAGATGGCTATTTTATGTGTGTGGCTTTTATCCTCATGTTTATTGGGAACTTGTTATGCTGATCTCTTCTGATGTGCGGGTTGTGGGACTTTTTACTGGGCTGCACAATAACTGCTGAGGCTTTATGGAGAAAGATTGCAAAACAAAAAAGTATTGACCCAGCTGTTTCGATCTATGTGAGAATAAAGGAGAGCTCTAACATGTGTGAACACCTACACATGTAAGGCAGAGCTTGCTCGGTGAAATAATTTGAAAATCTATAAATGATTTCTCTGTTAACGTGGGCTTCCACCAGATACTTAGTACCTGTGTGAATGAATTCTTCTCTCTCCTGCCTGTTCCCATGACTGACTTATAAACCTTAACAGAACATATTGAAAAAAAAAAAAATCTTTGGAGTCGATTGTGTAAAGGCACAGATAGATCCACTAGAGCCAGCAACTGGCCACGCAGTTTGGAGAAACACTAGCTCAGAAAACAGTGTGTTTACCCAGTCAATCTACTTTGTTTGCTGCTACATTTTCCTTTTGGGAAGAGATATCAGTTTAATCTGTGATCAAACTTGTAATCAGAAAATGGTATAAGATTAATTATGGAAATGCTATTCAATTTCCACAGTCTATTAACAACTGACAACTACATGAAAATCCCATTAATATTTACACAGTGCTGTGGCTTTAATCTAACATGCTTAGGGTCAGATTCACACCTACTTTAAGATCTAGGGCTTCTGGTTCACAGGAGAGCTACGAATTTAGCCTGTAGGCTTTAAAAAAGGAAAACAGATCAATAAATTCCTGAAAAATTAAGTATGAAATTGAAAGTTGCTATGTGGTAGATCTGTGGGGCAGGGAGGAGAGGAAGGCGGCTTTGTGGACTCCTGGCTTAAACACTGAGTTGCATTTTTGGGTGTGTAAAACTTTGGCATTCTGAATTTTTCCAGTAATGTCTGGGCATTCCAAAATGAAAATTTATTTCTCTGTCTCCTATTTACTCTACTGCAGATTTTGGACAGAATTGAAGATGTCCAAGAACTCATATTCACTAAAGAACCTGACCTGTCAAGAGCTCTTCTTCCTGTTCAAACTATGCACCTTACTATAATAGTAGCTCATCTGGGAACAGAAGAAGAAGTAAAAAAGTAAGAATCCTGCCAAATTCAAGAGCAGCTAATTTTTCTGTAAATGTGGTAGCCTTACTCCTGCTATTGTGAATCATTATGTTTTATTAGAACCTACACACAATTTCTCAAACTTTTTTTGATCAGTTTCTGGCTTGCTTTTAGTACCTGTGAGGAAAGATCTTTATAAAAGGTAGCTGTGATGCATCAGAGATTTGAAATTTTCTGTGTCTGCCATGGGGTGAAGAGAAAAAGCAGTGTGGCTGTAAATAGTATTACTACTTTCTTACTGTGTTACTATCACAAATTAGCTCAACAGATGTAAGCTTCCTTTAGCTGCTGTCTTTTGAGAAACCCCAGCTTTTCAAATCAGCCATACTTTTATCAGCTGGAAAATGTTAGCTGTTAAGATATGTTGCATTAAGAAAACCAAAAAAAAAAATCGGCTTAGTTCCTTCCCAAGCTGCTCTCTTGCTGAATTCAAGCCGTGGGCTGTCACTGGGCCCTGTGAATTAAGATGGGGTTATTGACAGATGACTAAGGAAAGCTACCCTGTGGTCAGGAAGGCTAGAACTGATAGAAAGGTCCAGAAAATAATGCCAGTACGCTGCAGTTTTTTCTCTAAGCCTTATTGTATTGTACCACACTGGGAAACCTGGGACTTCTTGACACAAGGAGGCAGAAAGGAAAGGCCCTTGTGTGCCGGGGAAGGCATCATGTGGTAGACGTGGGAACCTGGTGAGAACAGCCATTTCTCCAGGGGCCCTGGCACGTATCAGCATGGGAATGAAAAAGACCTCAACAGCATGTGAGTGTCACACAGGATCTGCTTGGGTGTAAAGCAGAATGCCTAGCTGGAAAGGTGTCAAAAAACCCAACATGACTAGAAAAAGCCTCTTCTACCCGTACAGGCAGCACCAGTTAAGCATGATTAAGATGCATATGACAGGCTTGTATATGCCTTATTTTAAAACTACCTGCTTTATTTTTCATTCCAGAGACTTTTTTTTGGAGGGTCTGCAGGGGAAAAAATAGGAGTTTTATATGGGCTAAGGAGACATGCAGAAGGCAGTGTACAGTAATGCAGTAATAAAACACAGTGCCAGTGCTGCTGACTGGGCAGGCTGACATCCAAGAGGATAGAAAGATAGTTGAGAGCAGCAATCAAAATGGGAATCAATTGGTTAGGGAAGTGAGCGTAGCTAAGCAGTGTTAATGAACTTAAGAGTGGATGTGTGTCTGTAATGTAAAAATAATGGACATACCTAATGAAAAGCAGATCTGCCTTGCCAAATGTTTTTCATCCTGTATCTTTTACCTACCTCCATAGCTCTTCTAAACCAGGCTGTAGTTCGGTGGCTACTGCCTGTGCTGTCATATGAAAGAATGTCTTGAGCTGACTTATTTCTCACTTCTTAAGCTAACAACACTGGTGATACAGCTGGCCCAGCCCCTCACAGTGGGAGGGAGGCATCTTCAAATCTCAGAAGATGGACAGCTTTTTACGTGGACATTTATACATAGGACAAGGGGGAGTAGCTTCAAGCTGAGAAAGGCAGGTTTAGATTAGATACTGGTGAGAAGTTTTGTACTATGGTGAGGCCCTGAACAGAGAGAACTTGTGGACGGCCCATCTCTGGAAGTATTTAAGCAGTCTGGATGGGGCTTTGAGTAACCTGGTCAAGTGGAAGGTGTCCCTACCCATGGCAGGGAGGTTGGAACTAGATGGTGTTTAAGGTCCCTTGCAACAGAAACCATTTGATGGGAGAAGTTATCTTAGCAGTATTTAATTTTAGCTCAGACATTATGAACTTAAACAAAGGGCTATATTAGCCATGCTTGTTGTTAAGGTGGAAAAAACCAAAATCCTCTGCAAAGAATTCACTCCCTTTTCAACTTCAGTCCTGTCCTCACTATATCTGCTGAGTCCCCAGGAGTCTTGGAAAGAAGCTGCTCTTATGCCATTATAGCTGAAATAACTCCAATGTAGTAGTGAGGACTGTTCATAATGTTGGCTGAAGTGGCCTCTGTATGCATTAAACATGCTTTCCAAAGAGCATTAGTTTGTGCTATGTGGGTTTTACTGCCTGGTTTCTATTTGGATGTTACACAGCTCTAAGGTTTTTAAAGAGTAAAGTGAATGCAGTCAAAACTTGTTCTAGGTGTAATGATAAAGTAAATGTGGCCACAGGAGCCACAGTAACCTATGGGATGGTGTCCTGCAGTCCTTAGTCATGCTGCGGTTTGTTAGGAGTAAGAAGTCTTGGTAGAAGGTTTCTGGTCAACTTCTGTTTGAAGACTGACAGGATCCCCCTTCCTGAGACACCAGGGCGAAGAAGGGCACCTGTAAAACTTCAGCAGGTATTAAGTTGCTGGAAGTCTCAGTGCCTACCTTTAGAAATGTAATAATTATACTTTTTCTGTGTCTGAATGAAAAATGGGTTAATTTGACGTATTAATATCTTTGGATAACTCACTTTTTTGAGATTTCTGTGTGCAGCAAGGTGCATATCTAAACTTTATTGAAATGGGACACAGAGCTGAGAACATAACCATCAATTTGATATTTTGCTACCTAGCCTGGCATAGGAGGATATAATGGAGAAAAATGCAAATTGTGCTTCAGGTGGGAGAATGAATTTGTTTTGCTTTAAGAATAAAATTAGTCAACCAGTTGAAAATGACAATGATAAAGTTTGAAACTACATGACACAAATATAAGTATCCCTTTTGACTCTTCAGTAGCATAGATAGCTTTTCTGGAATGTTAATATTTTGAATGTTCACTTCAGTAACAAAACTCACTTCTAATATATAAGCTAAGGTTGCAGTGAAAGACGTAGTGTATTTGAAATGTTCTAACTGTTACAAAAGCATAAGCAATGAAATACAGTGTGCTTGTTACACCTTGCAGAGTGGTCAGGATCAGGTATATTAGCTGGTATTAAAAAAACCCCAATATTTCCATATGTAAAAAACCTAATAACTTTTAGTATTTATATATTGATTATTTTTAAGGGCTGTTCTGGCACTGAAGCAAAGCAAGACTAAAGTAGAAGACATCTTGCAGGGTAAAGACCTTAATTTGACATTCCATGGGATCGGAGAGTTTAATAACCAAGTCCTATATGCGAAAATGTTGGAGGAAGACCAGAAAATGCTGAGCAGAATTGCAGGTAAGTGCAAAACCTGACTCTCTACCACTTGTGATAAACCAGTTTGCAGAGTCTGTCAGCTCCTGTAAGCACTGGACCAAGCTGTTGGTGCATGACCGTGATGTGCTGCCTTTCCTCTCATCTCCTCTCTTCCTTAATTGTTAAATATGAAGCCAACAACTCAGTTCCTACAGAGCATTAGGCCTAAAATATGTTGTCTGTACTAATTTGGGACAGGTGAAATGCACAGACATTCATGTGAAGATCACACAGCAAGGCTAACCTGGCCTGCCCTGCAGCTGCAATCTCGCAAGCCCAAGGTGTGCACAGTCTTCAAAGTGACACCTCAGACTGAGGCTCTGTTCATTCTAATAAACTGAAAGCCTCTGAAGTGCTGGCCCCAGCTGAGTATACAAGAACTTCCTTTAAACTGGAGTATGCATGAACTCATAAGTACCTCTGGGACAGGAGGTGACAAAAATCAGTGTTTGTCTGCATGTGGGTGTGTAGCACCAGAAAAATCAGTCTTTTGCTGCCACTGTAGAAGATGAAACAGAAGTGTAAGAACATCTTGCCCTCTGCTCTAATTTCCCAAAGCACTGATGGGTT
Source organism: Oriolus oriolus (assembly GCA_013400235.1). Taxonomy (NCBI): domain Eukaryota; kingdom Metazoa; phylum Chordata; class Aves; order Passeriformes; family Corvidae; genus Oriolus; species Oriolus oriolus. Next base: position 662,781 of record VXBT01006100.1, read on the forward strand.
CATGAGGTGTTCCATATCTTTGATCTGCTTACCTGCATCTGAGTGCAGTTTCAGAAGGGCTTGATATTCTCTTCTTCCTCCCTACCCTGTTCTGCTTTTAGGAGCTGCTTCAGCCTGCAATGCAGAACCTAATCTGTGTCCTGGGCTTCCGTTCCAACAGAACAGAAATAATCAATATACATTATTTTTCCTTGCTATTTTCATACTAAGCAAAAAGGAAGCATAGCTCAACTAATGCTTCTCAAAAAGGCATGCAATACAAAGACACTGTTAACTTCAAAGAGTATGATTCTCAGAACAGTCTGTTTTTCTTTTTGTTGATGCTGTTTCCTACCTCCTCCAGTTCTCAGCTTTGATATAATAGTTCTGCTCTCTTATCCTCCTGTTTACTTTACCTCTGAAGTAGTCAGTGTTACAACTAGACAGGGGATGCCTCTTATGAACAGCTTCTTTGCCTCAGCTATATAAAATTAGCCACTTCACTATCCATTACCTCTTGCTTGACTCTGGCCTTCTCTTATTGTTCCATTAATTCCAAAGCTAATTTTGACTCAAAACAGCTGTGCTTTTGTTGAAAGTACTCTGATGTTGTCCCTACTTATTAGGATTACAACCTCAACAAACTTGCCCATGCACAAACTGCTTCTTCTCAAGTCTTTAACAGGAAATAATCTTGATTGGAAGATAAAATAGAAGGCAGATGATGCAATTTCTTATAAGATCATATTTAGTACATGCCTGTCTACAACATATATACAATTCAGTGCCATTGAAAGAAGGGATTGATTGACTCTTGCTGCCTGATTTGACTGTTTTGAGAGCACTACCTTGGCTCTCTCCTCACTCCTGAAAGATGCAGGAAATGAGTACCTCACTTCTCATCTGAAAACTGGTTTTCCCTCGACTCATCTTGCTTAAGTGAGAATTTTGTTCCCAATGAGTCATAGCATATATGGTCAATCTCTATCCTGCTAGTTTATCACCATCAGAAGTGTCTAATTTTGGTTCTGCAGAGTGTTTTCTATGATGCTCTTTAAATATCATCTTGGACCTGCATTAGCTCTAAAAGCCATTACAATTGTGGGTGGCAGATCATTCATCTTCTCTGCCTGGATAACCTGCATTTACAGGGTTCAGGAAACCTAGTATCTAGCTTCTGATCTGAACCCCTTAATTAGATAGAGGAGAATAATTTTGATTGCAAGCTCTGGCAATATTCTGCCAGTACATGTGTTTTTAATGCAATGTGATTGTTCACTGATTGCCTGAAATAATTCCTTGACTGGGAGACAAGCTGCCAGTTTTCAAGCTGTTAACTCCATTACCAGTGATTTTGCTATTCAGGGAGTTGTAACTTCCAGTGTTGTTCTATTCTGTATAACTTCTGACCATTTCTAGAACTTAATGAGTCTGGGAATTATGCAAATACGTATCAAAGTCTATCCTTTTAATGACATCTCCAAAGAGATGGGTTTTTGTCTCCCCTCTCTCAGCAAAGCAATTGAATTAATTCTTATACTAGGAATAGGGATTTTTTTTTCTTTACCTTTTAGTCAACATTTTTGGTTGTCATGAGCTAGGTGAGAATTGTAGATGCTGCATTTTTGAGCAGCATGATGGGCCAATGGTTTGGCTGGCAAAGGTCAGCTGTCAGCTGTCTCTGCCTCATCGTACCCTTAGTGATGGTTTGTCAGCAAGTTTAAGAGTTCTGCCTGCTCTAATGAAGTTTTTTAGCCTCTGAAGTGCTCCTGGCATTAGCCAGGTGACAGCCCCTCCATTTGCTTTTGCAACTGAAGTCCATGACGTAGGGCCAAAGTGGAGGGTTAACCTATCTCCTGATCAATTAACTGCAATTAACTGGTAAATACTGAGCATTACTGGGTTTATCTTGCAGCTAGTGACCTCATCCACTTTGGAGAAAAGATACTGCTTAAGATGTCTTGGAATTTCCTTAGGATATTTTTCAGATGAGCTAGAGAAGATGGTGTCTGGAAAATTGAGTGCCAACCTGGCATGGGCAGGACACACAATCCAGGAACTTTGTTCCTATATTGACTTCTTGAAGACAATTGCTAGCCTTGACCTTTGTTCCATCATCTACCTTTCTGATGGAAATCTGCTTGTGGCAGTAAAATCTTCACCTTCCAGTAATAACTCCTTCCTGCTGTTCCAGAGGCTTGGTGCTGGGTGGTAACCAAGAGGAGATGCTATTTTCAGGTTTTCTTTCTTAGGTGAAGATCTACCTGGCTTCTTTTTAGGAAGCTAGGGGAGGTTATATGCTGGATATGCTAGCATGGGGAAGGGCTTTTTTTCCTAGAAGGAGCTTAGATGCTTTTCTGCTGTGTTTTTTCTGAGGCTTGCTGTGCTTTGACCTACTGGCATGGGAACAAGAAGATTTAATATGCAGAAATTCTTCATGTTAATGTGTTCTATTTGACAAAGTACCAGTGGCACTTTAGGGTTGTTTGATACTGAACCATAATCACCTAGGACCATTTTCAGATGCCCTAACATATTTGCAGCACTCACACTGGACCTGCAGCAAGGCTGTACCTTCTGCAGCAGCAGCTGGAGGCCAGGTGGACATCCTGTAGGGCATCTAAAAGGGCATTAGATGCTTGTTTGGACAACTGGATCCTATTCTTTGTGCTTTCCAGATGGAAAATATAAAAAGCAGTCGCCTTGGCAAAGTGATCAGAAATCCCCAGCTGCTGTTCCTTCATAAATACTGAGAAGAAACATTTTAAACTATTAATTAGCTAAACCCCAAGCCAGAGACCTGGCCTTGATACAAATGCATATGACAAACTAGTGAACATGCATGTAGTTAAACTTCCTGATAGGTGGAAGAATAAAATGGAAGTAAGGTGATTTCAAGCAAGGCACTCATCAGATATGCAATATGCTATTTTTTTACAGTTTCAACATTGAACCTCCTTTTCTTGATGCCTAAGCAATTAAGCAGTAACAAAGACAGGTGTCAGGATGTGGTGCATCTGGCAGAGAGAGCACAGATGCTGCAGGTTTCCATTTTAAAATGTTGATTTTTTTTTTCCCCTTTTTTCCCCACTATTTCATCTCTTTATACAATCAAGTTATAAAGACTTCTGGCAATAAGAAAATTTGCTGAGGAGTACTCAAGCCTTAGCCAAAGATTTCAATGTAATTTTGAAATTATTTCTTACTGTTTAAGAACAACTGTTGAACAAGACATCATCTGTTTTTGCCAGATTTGTAGGGATCTGCCTCATGCAAACCTTGTCTTGCTGTTCTTGAGACTCTGCATCCCCAAAGTTCATGAAAGCTAATAGTTCAACTTGGTTTGACTTGTTATTAAAATCCTTAGCTGAAAGGCCTTGAAGAATATAAATCCTGGAATTACTCAGACACTTTTTTCTATGAAGGATAAAACCCCTTATAGTTTGTTTTTTTAAAATATGTAACTGAAGATTTTAATCCAATACCACAATAAACACTTTGTATCACATTATGTGGGGAAGAAGTATTATGTTTGTGTGGTGTTCCCCCTGAATTGCTTTAGGTGCTGTGGAGTTGTAGTAGTTTTGGGAATCTAGCCACCTTTTTTCTGGTTTGTTTTTTTTTTTTTTTTTTTCAGGAAGAACTTTGCTTCTTGTGTTGCTGTTTACAATAACTGGGGAGAATCTGGTCTGTCACAAACCCTATCTGTGGCCACTGGTGGTGGCTGCTGCGTCTTGTTCCTGGCAGGGCTGCCATGGACAGATGCTTTCTTGAGCTCACCATTGAGATAGGGGATTTGTGAATTCAAAAGGAACTGTGTTGGAAACACAGAAGTTTGGATCCAGTCTCAAGTTTGCAACATGTGTCTGTATGTCAAGAAAAACTTTTCTCAAATTTGTCTGTTGCCTGTGAGAGTGCAGCAACTGGTTACCTGCTGTATGTTTTAACTGTCTTGCTCAAGAAAGACAAAAAGCCGCTATCCGTAACATCCCTGTAAATATTTTTTCCCTACCTCCCCACTGTTATTAATTTCTTTCTTATATTATCTTTTTCCAGAAGCTGTGGAAGAATGCTTTATTGAAATGAATCTCAACATTTCAGGGAGTAAGGACTTCAAACCACATCTGACTTTCCTGAAGCTCTCCAAAGCATCAAGGTTGAGAAGAAGGGTAAGTAACTGGATTTAAAAATATTTTTTCTGGGATCTGTTCTAGTGATTATTTTTCTTTTAATGAGATCCTTGGGATCCAAGCAATAACCATTGCAACCAGAGCACAATATAACTTCTCTTATTTAACAAAGCTTGTACATTTGGCCAATCAAGTTGTTTGTTCATATCTGACTGGAAGAAATGAGGTCTGTTGCTAATACTGTGTAAAGCTCTCTTGTAGAGTACAGAGTGCTTCTCTTCTGCTGTGGCTGGTCAAATCTGCACAAAAACAATGCCAAGCTGTTTCCATAGGGCAGGGTGTCTTCTGACCAATATTTGTCTTCTGAGTAATATTTACCTCAGAACAAGATTAATGTCATGTTGGAAGTCAGGCTGGTGCCTTGATTTATACTAGAAATGTGTGATGTGGTTTCCTAACCTTTACTGCAGCATTGTATGGGATTTATCACAAACAATTAAAGTAAAAAACAACTCTGATTAGATTGCTCATTTCCCAGTGGAATACTGTCCTGCTTGTTTCCAGGAATAATACTGTATTTATGGGGTCAATATATTGCAAACTTGAAACACTAGAGGAGCATGCAGAAAGGAAAACAGAAAAAGCTATAATAGCTGAAGAAAATGACCTTGTTCCAGTACTTCATATTGACTTGATATTAGCCTTTTGTATACATGATAAAATCAAAGTTGGATAGGACTGATAGCTCTATGCTGGAGGCTCTTTCTTTTATACTGCCTGTAGGGATTTTCATGAGCACAGGCATCTGCAATGTCTACTGCAAAAGAAACTATACAGTAGGCACATATGAGTTACTGTTGACTCTTGTCTGGAGTATTTCCACACTTCCTCTTACTATGAAATTTAAAATTAAAAAATAGAACTGTAATTTCTTGCATGCTCTCCTCTTTTGATCTCTTGCACTAAATATAGCTTAATCTTGCATAGCCTGATTTATGTATGCCATCTCCTTGTGTATACACATATAAATATGCAAGTGGATAGGCCTTTGAATGTTGGAATATCAAGTGGTATGCCCAAAAGTGGATGCAATATTCCTGGTGTGGCCTCACCAGAGCTGAGCAGAGGGGAATTATTGTCCTCAATCAGCTGGCAACATTCCTCCTAATGCAGCTGAGAATACCAGTGGCTGCCTTTGCTGCAAGGACACACTGCTGGCTCATGGTCAGCCTGGTGTCCACCAGGACCTCTAGGTCCTTTTTCTGTGAAACTCCTTCACAGTCAGCCTGTACTTGTACCTGGGTTCATTCCTCCCCTATGGCTGACCTTTGTGCTTCTTGTTTAGCCTCACAAAGTTCCTACCAGTCCATTTCTCCAGCCTCTTGGGATACCTCTGGTTGGCAACACTCTCTAGTGAATCAGGCACATCTCCCAGTTTCTTTTTAGTGAAGTTGCTAAGGGTGCACTCTGCCCCAGTATCTAGGTAATTAATGAAGGTGCTAAACAGTACTGGACCCGGTATTGGCCCCTTGGGTACATCTCTAGTTACCAGCCTCCAACTAGACTTTGTGCCACCAATCACTACCATCTGGAACTGGCTGTTCAGCCAGTTTTCAATCCACCTCAACTGTTCAGCCAGCCAATAATTCATCAGTCTCCTCTATGGATATCTCACAGGAAACAGTGTCAAAAACCTTCCTGGACTTCAGGTAGACAGTGTTCACTTGTTTACCAAGCCTGACTTGTTTCTGTACAAATTTGTTTTCAAAATAAAACCTTTGCTCCTAAAATATTATTTTACAGACAAAGACTGTGAAACTGAAGTGGAGTAGGGCCATATGTTGAGTTTATTATTAGGGGCATGTGAACTCAGTAAGTCCATGTACAAATCTCCCTGAGGTTACTAAGGCTCAACCCTAGACTTAAGACAATCTCAAAGACCAAACTGGAAGATTAGTGTGTATGTGTTTTGAGATATGACACATCAGTTGAGACTATCAGCTTACTGTATTTCTTTCAAAATATAGTATGAATAAAAAGGAGGAAAATTGATTACCTTTATAGTATCCCATTCCTAAATACTGCAGGAGAGAAATCAGCCTTCCTAAACACTAGAAGATACCAAAGTATGAATAAGACAAAATATCACTTAAGTTATTATGATGCCATCTACTGGCTGTAATTACTTTCTTTATTCCATAAATAACTGTTGCCTTGTAGAAAGGGTGCTGTTTAAGTATTTCACGCAGTGTAAGTGTTCCTTATATGAAGCTTAAGAGGTAATTGCTAACACTAATCATGCTTTACATCTCAAGAATACTTTGTTGATGAGAGGTATGTGATGACACTGGTGGTGTAGCTGCAGACCTTGTTCTCATTTGTGGGGAAAGAGGAGCTGGTTCTCTTTAAAACTAATACAACTGTAACCTTTCATCTTGAGAAGTGTTGTGCATCTTTGGCTTTGGTTGTGTGTCTAAATATCCCAAGAGGCTGGAGAGGGCTTGAATTGTGTGCTTTTTATTCTCAATAGCTACCAAAGGAGCAGTATGTGCTGTTTGAAGATCAGGTTCAAAATGGGCAGTGTGACCCTGGCATAAATATAAAATATGGGTTCTTCAGGTGTCTTGACCTCTACGTTTCCAAGGAGCCAAAAGGGAGCACTTCACTTCTTAAGAGAATCCACTTCATTACTTGTAGTAAGAGCCTTCTCCAGCACACAGACGAGAACTTTTGCAGCATAGGCTGTTAGCCTTTAGTCCTGGGCACTGCTTGCACTCACCTCTGCCAGAGCAGAGTTGTGGACCAAGTGCCTCTGTGCTAAAGTGGAAAATTTTTGTTTATTCCCTTTTATTCTGCTTTACGTAGATTCACTTGGTGCAGGTCTGGAAACAGCTGTGGTCTACCCTGGGTTGTGAGAGAGAGCACACTTGCTATTTAACAAGTGTTAACAAGTCACATACTTGTATTAAAATATTTGGAGCCTGTTAATGGAAGGGCAGTCCTAATCCTGCCCTCTTCTGGCTGCTTGATAAGTTATCTTCAATGATGTGACCTTATTCAAGTTTCCATTATCCTCCTGAATTACCCAGAAAACAGCCCATGCGCAGTGTGTCTATGTATTTCAGCAGAACTTGAACCTCATGGCATTTAGGTGACATGTAGCTCCTGGCTCCTGAACAGCCTGGCTCTGACTGACACATGGGTATCTCTGGGGCACAGAAAAAGGTGTGCTGTTGGTTTATTTAAACTTTCAAATGTTTTAGTCACCTCAGGCAGCAGTGCCTAATGGTTTGATGTGTTTGGTTGTGAAGCTATTTATACCTACTTCTGTCCAGGTGACACTGGCTGTTCTGGCTGTCCTCCCACAGTCGCCATGCTGTGAACCATGCATATCCACCTGCTAATAAGGCTGTCATTACAAGGAAGAAATCCAGTAGAAATACTTTTTTTTTTTTTCCTTCTTCCCCGTGGTGTTTGGGAGCAGGTCTGAACAAACTGACTGAGAGTTCTTTGAGGCAGTGTGCTGCAAGGAGCTCCTTGGAGCCTTGTTAGCTCACATACTCATTAGGTTAAGAGAAGGTGGAGACTATTCTTTGTTGCTTAATGATTCATCTGTCCTTCACTACATCTCCATATGTGCCCCTAGCATATGTGGTTTGCTATGGGCTAAATGCTTTGTTGGGAGCACCTTATGTAAATTGGCAGCCTGCTGCCATCTGAATTAAAGCCATGGGAACCATGGAATTCTTGGATTGCCTACCCATCCCTGGTGACACCCGTACAGGGCAGCTAGTGCTGCTCTGCCCAAACTTGTTGAAGGGGAGAAGAGCAGAGAAATTATTCTGAGGAACTGCTGATTTTTAGTCTTGACAGTCATATATTGCAATGATTTCTAAGCATGTGCTTTGGTTATGGCAATGAAGTTACTTTTCTTAGTCTGAAAAGAACGTGTCAGCACTTGAAAACACCTCTCTAGGAGTGTACACTTTCATTTATGTGTCGTGACTGTTGTAGCATTTGACCTTCAGGATACTGACAGTGCTTGGTACCAATCTAAGAGCTGCTGAGGTTTTCTTTTTCTTTTCTGGCTTGCTGAAATGAGCTTGTTTTCCCAGTAAGTCGCTGAGTTAAATTTCTTTTGAATGCTACTTTGCTCATGGGGATGAAGGTGCATGAACTCTATTTCTAGCCTGTCTTTAGCACACAATTTAATTACTGTTGTGGAGTGTGAACACCAAAGAGAAGGGTTAACTTTTCAGTCTGTTAAGACAGCAGTAAGATGAAACTGAGTGAAGTAAACTCTAGGTGAAATCAAGCAATCCCTCCCTTCTTAAAGGCAATTCAGAATAATTAGATATGGTGACTGTGAACTTGCTTGAAATATCTAAAATTAGGTGGATGCATTTAAATAACAGTAGGTTAAATTGATCTGGTTTTGTATCTTTGGTATGTTTTTTTCTTGAGGAGGGTGTGGTAGGTGGAGGATTCAACAAAAGCCAAACTTCCTGTAACTTTAATTTGTAATGGTTGACTTTTCTCAGTATCAACTTAAATACTACCACATAAAGTTGATGTTATCCTAATCAGAGGTGAGGTGGGGGTGGGGGTGGTATTTTCTTTGCTGAGTTTTGTTAAGGTACTACTTGATGCACTTTCCTAAAGTGCATGTGTATTTGTGCACATGTAATAGACATATAATGCCACGTTGCTCTTTCAATATATAGGGCTTCAGAAAAATTTGTACGGATCTGTATAAGGAATATGAAGACAGCCACTTCGGCACAGAGGTCTTCAGTCGAATTGATCTCTGTGCCATGCGTAAGAAGAAGCAGGAATCTGGTTACTATTATTGTGAGTGTTCAATTAACGTGGGCTCCAGTGGTAAGGAAGAGAGTAAAGAGCAAGAAATGCAGACAGAAGATGTGGGAGAAACAAGCCGTGAAGACTTCCCAAAGAGTGTAGCAAAGGCTGAAGTAGGAGCAACTGCTGCAAGCTGTAATCTTGCCTCAGCAGTGGTAGCTGATGATAAACCATCTCAAAATGTTGTTGAGGCCTCAATTGCAATTAAAGAAAAAGAAATCAATGAGGCAAAGGTACAGCCTGAAGCTACAGATGGGACTTTTCCTACAGCTGGAGATATCTGCTCGAAGTCAGTACTTGGTCTGCTGCCAGCCAGTTCAGATATGTTGAAAAGCTTGGAAATAGAACAAGAAAAAGCAAAGATAACAGATGGCAGTTTGCAAAAAACTGAAGCAACAGAATATGCACCTGATCAGACAACAAGTTTGGGATAAAGTTGTTGCAGTCCCTGGTTAACTTGGTGAACCCACACTTGGTGAGGGTGGAGAAGGCAGAAAGCTACAGTGGGGTGGAGCTGCACTGGGCTGAAGTCAGAGGGGTGGGTATGGTGAATTCATTTTTGGCACGAAGCAATCTTTTTAGGAGTCTGACAAGAAAAGTAGAGCAAAATCTGAGGGGAACATCACTGAATATTGTAATGGTGAAATGCCTAGCTCTAAACCTATGCCATGAGTGTGTGTGAGCAGGTGTACTGCAAAGACAAGTGAGCTGTGGTTACAGAATCAGACCCTTCAGCAGTCACCATTGATACAAAAGCTGTTGCCAGGCACCTCTGGTGCCCAAATACACGCTGCCACGTTGGTTGTGTTTCTTTCTGGTTTGCTTCAGCCCCTGCCCTGGGCCTGCACCCTCAGTTTTCTCCTTTATTCTCCTGCCTGCCTTCTCCTCTCTGAATCCTGGCTAAAGACACCTTTTCTTGCTTAATCCCTACAGCTGCTGTGATTTGTGACTCCAAACCATGATTGCAACACCATAATTTATTGCATGTCTGTAACAGGCAGATGATTTTAGTTGTTAACACACTATTGTGAAGTACATGCTTGCCTTTCACCAAGTAGCTACTTAATGAGAAAATTATTTTGCCTGACTTATGGAAATAGCATTTTTGGAAGAAAATGAGGTATAGCACTAAATACTTTGTTTTCCTCTTCCTCTACTTTTCTTTATCTAACGAATTGTCTTTGTAAAATGCCTTGAGGAGGACACAAGGGACAAGAGCGCTTTTCTAAACCAGGGTTTTGGCCGGGGCTGACGTTTCCTGGCTTTGCCCTTTGCTGGCCGAGGCCCTAGCGGAGCTGTGCCCGCTGTTCTTCCGGCACGGGGGCGGCGTTCCCGGCGGAGCCTCGCGGAGCGGCACCAGCAGATGGCACCGCTGGAGAGCCAGATGCGCGCCCCGGCCCCGCGCATCCATAGAGCCGCGGGAAGGGAGCTGGTCGGGCACTTGGAAAACGTCTTTCTTCCCTCATCTGCTCTAATTGCTCATTGAAAAGGGATATTTTGTATTTCTAAAGCTCCTTTCTCTTTTTTTTTTTTTTTTTCTTCCCTTTCTTCGGGGAGGGGGGAGAAGGGTGCATTTCAAAAAAAGTGTGTGATCAAGAAGTAGCTCCCCCTCCACACACACACACACACACACACAAAAGTGTAGTCGCATCAAGCATATGGTATTTTGCTTCCCTACAAGGTGTGTGGGAACACATGTTTAGGCAGGACGGCCAGGATGCCCTTTGTTAAATTAACATCAGGCTGGTTTAGAACTTGTTACCAAACTTTTGAAAAAAACAAAGTGCTGTATTTGTACAATTTTCACAGGGAGTGGGGGAAACAACCCTCCCCAGCCAGCCACTGTGCAGGAGGAAAGGGAAGGCTCTGCATTTAATGAACCTGCTTTGTACTCACACTGGGGTCTGTGTCAGATCCCTTGTGTTGCAGTGCTTGGCAGAGCATTTATTTTTATGTCCCTCCACTGAAGGTTGTGGACTTTGAAAAGGCTGTCCCCAAATGGTCTTCTAAATGCAAATTCCAGGGTAGCTATTCCCAGCTTCTCTGGGGTCTTCAAAAGGCAGCTAAATTGTTAAAGGAGGACTCCAAGGTTATTTTGGGGATGTACTTAAGAGTGACACCTCAGAGAGAATCTCTATATCAGGGCATTCTGGATGATCTTATTTTTTTTCAGGAAAATTTGCTTCAAATATACACTGAGGAAACAGCATTTCTTAGGTTTTTTTTTTTTTTTTCAAATTCAGAAGAAGATTGGCACCATCATTCATTGTAAGAACTGAAGTGGGTTCAATGGCCTAGGACCAAATACACTTTACAACATGCTGTATTTCTTCTTATTGAAAATGTTAATTATCTTTTTATAGACAGATGGCACTGGAGTGTAGCAAATGCATGGTGAACCTGCACTCATAAACAATTGGGGGTTTAGTGTGTACAGGTTCCAATTAAATTTAATTCTGTTTTAGGGTTATTATAATGATAGTAGGGTAATTAATTTCACTTATCATGGGAGTAGAATAACTTGTTTTGGTACATTAAGTTAAAATATATACTTAAGTTGTATCATTGTGATTAATCTTGACAATTTAGAATGGTGCTTTGAATCAAATGTCTGCCAAATTCATCTCTTTGGTCTCTAATGGCAACCAAGTCAAAATAAGCTTGTATAATGATGTTCAAATCATAAGAATTTATTTTCAGCTTTGTGGCAGAGTGTATAAAAAGTTTTAAATAAGTCTTAAATTTTGCTGGTGCTCTGCTTTAGCTAAGGGTATCAGTGTTTTTGTTCCCTGGTTTTGCTTTTTTTAAATTCATATTAATTGAAATATATTTGATTATTAGGCACTTATGATGTAAAACAAGAGGGAGAGAGTTTATGAAATGAAAGTATCTTTATATTGCTGAAGCAAATTAATTGTCCTTTTTTATGACTACTGTAGTGAAATTACACTGTGAAATTCAGGCTCAGAAGGGAGTTTGATTCACTCTTTATGATCCCTGCATTTGCTGTTCTTTTCCTATGACTTTTTTTTCCTCTTTATGGTCTCTAACTTGCCTATTTTTTTCCCTTTGAGTAATTTTCTTTATGAGCATTAGTAGTTTATGCAGAAATGAAATCTACTGCTATCTTGTAATTGAATTTAGTTGAATGTAACTTGAGTTATTGAAACAATGGCACAGCATTGGGGTTGGAGAGAACTTGCAATAAATATTACCCACTGACTGTGACTTTTTCTCTTTGTGAAAGTACTAAATGATAAATTGCACTGCAGTGATAAGTATTTTCCAAGCAAGTTGAGAGGAGGCTTTGACTACAGCATCTCCCTGTGTCTTGGCTGGTTTTAATTGGATGTTTCTTAAATTAGCTATTCTAATAAACAGGATGCCAAAGCCAGAGGAAGGAGTGTTCTGTAAGTACCTCATCATGAATACCCCGGTCACTCTTAGG